>VXAD01000399.1:0-288533 GCA_013399195.1 Dicrurus megarhynchus | reverse complement strand
TTTTTTTTGTGGAACAAACAAGCAGAGTCAGTTCACTCAAAACCAGTTTATGGCTACAGGTGACAATGCACAAAGCAGACATTCAGGCTTCTATTGTACGAACTCTGATTTTAAACAAGAGCACAAGGGCTTACATACATTTATGGCAGATACAAACTACTTTGGGAAGGATCTGACATGGCAAAGCAGCATCCGCATAGAAGGAAGCTTTGTTACAGCAGATGCAACTGTGTGTTCCTGGTAACTCAAAACCTGCAGCCCATCAGCCCCAGCATACATCTGTTGAGATCATTCCTCTCTTTCTTTGTGATACCTGGTCCTTGACCAACTTTTAGGTCCTGCAAGGCCTGCCTCCACACTTGAAATCTCAATTAACCAAAGCCTGTATCAGCTTTTCTATTCTTTTTTTTCACAGAATTGATATCAAATTAAATGTATAGGGACTGTTTACACACACACACACACACACTGTATTTCACTTAATCTTCATTTGCAGAGAATTTAATCTGTCGTTTTTGTGGTTTTTTTCTGCAACTCTCTGCAGTCCTCAGGCTACATGGAATTAGGGTGGAAATGAGATACACACTTTTAAAAGTGAAGGTAACAACACATCAGATCAATCCAAGAGCTCTAGGTGATTCTCCAGCACTGAAATTCACAGAATCACAGAATAGTTGGGGTTGGAAAGGATCTCTGGAGATCATCTAGTGTAGCCCCCCGATAAACAAAATTCAGCTAAAATGGGTTGTGCAGGAACTGGTCCAGGCACATTTTGAATATCTCCAGAGAAGGAGACTCCACAATCTCTCTAGGCAACTGTTCCAGTGTTCTGGCACCCTCAAAGTAGTTTTTTCTCATATTCAGATGAAACTTCCTGTGTTTCAGTTTATGCCTGTTGACCCTTGTCTTGTCACTGGACACCACTTGAAAAGAGTCTGGTCCCATCCTCTTGTCACCTGCCCTTCAGATAATCATATGCACTGATGAGGTCCCCTCTCAGTCATCTCTTTTGCAGGCTAAACAGGCTCAACTCCCTCAGCCTTTCCTCATAAGAGATGCTCTCTTGCTGCCCTTGACTGGACGTGCTCCATGTCTCTCTGCTACTGAGGAGCCCAGAACTGGACACAGCACTCCAGGTCAGGCCTCACCAGGGCTGAGTAGAAGGACAGGATCACCTCCCTCGACCTGCTGGCCATGCTCTTCCTAACACAGCCCAGGATCCCATTGGCCTTCTTGGCCACAAGGGCACTGCTGGCTCACGGACAGTTTGTTGTCCACCAGGACAGAGCTGCTTCCCAGCAGGTCAGCCCCCAGCCTGTACTGGTGCAGGGGTTATTCTTCCCCTGGTGCAGGTTCTTACACTTACCTTTGTTGAATTTCAGTAAGGTTCCTCTCTGCCCAGCTCTCCAGCGTGTCTGTGTCATGCTGGATGGCAGCACAGCACTTTGGGGTACTGGCCACTCCTCCCAGTTTGGTACTCTGTCCCTCCATCCAGGGCATTGATCAGTAAGTTCAAAAAGACCCAGTACTGAGCCCTGGGACACAATGCCAGCTACAGGCCTCTAACTAGACCCTGTGCCACTAATCACAACCCTCCAAGCTCTGTCATCCTGCCAGTTCTCAATCCACCTCTTCATTTGCTCATCCAGCCTGCATTTCCTGAGCTTAACTGTGAGGATGTTATGGGACACATGTCAAAAGCCATGTTGAAGTCAAGGCAGACGTGTTTAAATCAAGACTGACAAGAGCTTTTGACAGCAGTTGTACTAAGATGTGTCTTAAATCAAATACTAACTAGCTCAAAACTTGCTTTGATGACTGCTCATGTTATTCAAAGTTCACCCGATCACAAAGGGTTTCCTTGGTTTTGTAATCTATGAATTTTATTGGCTATGCTGGGCTTAGCTTTTCATGTATGATTACAAACTAGAGAGAACCTAGCCCTCTATCTTTCAAGTCAGTAAGGAATTTGAGTTAGGGAAAGAAACAACAGCAAGTTTCCCTTCCTCAAATTTGTCCCAAACTTTACTGAAATTGATTTTTTTTTTATTATGCTTGCTATTTCACATGTTTTGCCAGTTAAAAAATGAAGGAACTGTACTTGATGTTTCTTGGTAGTATTTTATCTCGAAAATCTAAAAGCAAATAATGGCAAATATTATTTCATCTAACAATTAAAATGATATATCTTTTAAAAACATGTTGCAAGGAGAGGAGGAAATGGAATAATTTCAAAGTTTAGCTGTGCCCAGCTGTCAGAACTCAGATACAGAAAAACAGACTCAAGAAAAACACCTAAGGTGTCTTAAACACCTATACATACTCTCCTTGATTGGCTGTTAAAGAACTCTTTTACCTATTGTAATGCAAATTAGATAAATTATCCCTAATGCCATTATGTGGATGTCATCTCTTCCTGACTTGTAACATAGGTGTATGCTATCACTTGTCACTAAAATATATCTTGTCCATGTTATACTCTCCTTGGATTATGTACTGTGCTTTCCTTTCACGATTAAATGAATTCTAGTCACATGAGCTTACATTGCCAGTGTGGTTGTTCAATGCTTCAGTTTTCAAAAATGCATTACAGCAGCTTTTTATCACATAGTACAACTTGCTCAGTGAGTTATTTCTGTAACAGAACAAACTATTTCAATAGTCCTTTTGACTGAAATAATTTCAATTTACAACCAGTCTGGGAGAGTGACAGACTGCACAAATATTGCTTATATTATTTTATACTAGATACTTAGAAAAAAAATTGCCTATAGCCTCTGCCACCATCATAAATCATATGCAGTTGTGAAGTAAAATTATTACATCCCTCTGTAGCTTTTTTTTTAATTAAAAAGATGCCTTTCTAGTTTTTTTAATTCATGCTAAAATTTAGACCATAAATACTCTTTTGCCCTACCGAGCCAAGTTTGTAAAAACAGCTCTTTAATTCACACTCCCGATTTTGCTTCACAAACGGGTTCTATCGTTCACTTCCTCAGGTTCCTATAGTCACTACAGCAGTAGAAAACAGTAGTATGTAAAAATACTTTAAAGTAGAAAAATTTGCAAATAGAAACCCCCAAAAGAAAAAAAAAACTCTTCTATTAATAAATGAACAGACAAAAGAAAATTATTAGGGTTCACATGAACTGATACAGATAAACTATTCTGAAGTACAGGCACTAAACACAAATAATCACTAGGGTTTTTTGTTGTTGAGTTGGTTTTTTTTTAAACACAAAGATAACATGACCAAATCAAACACTTTAGAGACTTTAAAATGCTTTGTCTCTAGTTAAATGTTACTTTACATAGAGATATTTATAAAGACCAATTTTCTTTGACAAGCTAAACTGTGCTTGTAAGGTAAAGGTATGAGAGCTGATGCTTTCAGATCATATTTCTACAAGTTAATTTAGTCATCTCATACTTGTAGGCAATTTTCCTCTAAGAGACTAGATTAGTATTCCTGAAGATTTCTACTCCTCCTTCTTACTCTTCCTCCTCCTCCTTTTTTCATAATTAAATGCAACTCAAAGAAATAAAGTTGTCTGTGGGACAGAAAGAGGATATATAAAACCAAGAGTAAGGGAACACTTAATAAGGCATTATGAAATGAATAACAGAAGAAACATAAAAGAAGGGGCATGTGGAGTTACACAAAAGAAAACTTAAAGCAAGAGAGGCTGTAGACTCTTATTTGCATTAGAAAATTTACTTGCTGTCAATATTCTAACTGCAAATGTACATTAAGATGAATCAGAAGTAGGCATCTGGATTTAATCCAGTTTAACCCAATACACATGCATGTTACCACCCTTACTATTATCAATAGCAATTCTAGTATTTTACTGATTCTGCAAGATCTTTCCCTTCTCACCAGCTGTTACATTTCATGTTCTTGCCAACTCTTTTGCACCACTCATGTAGTCAAATCAGGCAAGTAGATCCATATCTGGTGAAGGGCCAAATCCATAATATCACTGAAGTGTCTTTCAAACTCTTTTCTTTGGAAGAGGGGAGGTGATCCTAATTTATTATCAAGGTCAGAAGCAAAATATAAAGCAATTTCAAATTCTGTCATGCCAAATTCTATCTTCTACTGACTTTTGAAACATTAAGCATACCTAGAAGAAAAAAACCAATCAACACTAACAAGGCTCCATTGTAAAGAAGTCAGGGAAAGAGCTCACTTTGGTATACTTCCTTGGGCATTGGAAAGGTGACAGTGAACACTGCAAAGAGAGTATCTTTTCCTGAATAGTATAAATTGTATAAAATTGCTCACTGGAATTATTACACCCCTAGCACTTCATTTATTCAGAAAAATCTAACTCAGATTACCTTCTATTACCAGTGAACTGTCAATATGTAACATTTGGCTTTCAAAACCCTCCATTCTGCCAGCATTTTCCCAGCAGAAGGTTACCCAAGCCTCTTAAATAAAAATTTCTTTGCTATAAATATCTGCAATTATGGCCTCTAGCCTTTATGACACAAAAATCAACAGAATTATATCATGGTATTAAATCATTCCCATTTTGAAATAGTTCTTCCACCTTGCCCCCTTTTATGTTGTAGCAAGCTGATACACAATTCTCAGTGACACATTTTCTGTATATTGAAGCACATGCATAAACTCAATCAAAGAAACCCATATTATCACAGGCTGTTTCCAGTCAACAGTATAAAAAGAAGTAAAGAGATTACGATCACTTTCACAATCCAAATTATCTGCAGCATATTCAGATATACTATGCTTTATAAACTTAGACAAGGAGTGTGTACTGTCAAAGGAAGTTCATCTGATTGACATTCCAGTAAAGGTTGAAATTAGAACCAAAGAAAATAAAATTCTTCCCCACTTGCACCCTATTCTGACCCTCAAACATGGTTTTTATTTAAAGAGTTTTTAGTTCACAATTTTACACATGCAAGGGCTTGGTGTGCAAGAAACGACAATGGGATACAAAGAATTCCCTTGGGGCTGGAATAGACAGTTAATTCAACTCTTGTTTTAAAACAAGCTTTGGCAAGGCTCAATATGCTTTTGACATTCTTCAAGAAAATTACTCTAATCTAGACAAAAATTAAGATGTTTCAGAAAAAAAAAATCTTCTAAGTGCTCAGAAGAGCCATCTTCCTGTACAACACCCAGAAATGCCAAAGATGCCACTTCCCTGATGATATGAGTAAACATTAGGCAAGAAAACATAAAACAGATGTTTTATGCATTTTGGACAGGTACAAAAATATGAGGCAGGGGAAGGGGTCAAGAGAAAGCCTATACTAGAAGTTAGATGTAGGAACTAGGAATTCTTGAGCAATAGGATGAGACCAAGGAAAGAACAACCTCAATATTCATAGGCATGACTAAAGCACACTAAAACCAAAAGCATTAAAAGAAGAGCAGGACAAGGCGAGCCCAAGCCATCAATACCAGATTTGAGGAGATATTTCAGGATCACAGATGGAATAAGAAGAAAGGAGGAGTTGTAAATGAGATTAAGGAACAAACAGGCACTCCATACCCTTTAGAGCACTGTCTACTTCACAGCCCTTCTTTCACTCCAAAACCAATGCTTAGAAACAGCACTGCTCCTTGCAAATGAATTTCTGAGACTATTGCTAGAATAGATCTCTCTGTCTCTTCTGATGGTGGTTCACATGCAAGCTGATCACAACATTTCTTTGGAACATGTATCAATGACCAAGGAAACATTCCTATCAGGGTTATTTTGTTCCTTAACAGATATTAGGAATAAATGCATACTTATGAGTAACAGAACAGCAAATGCAGTCTGGTTTCTACCATTAAACCAATCTGCTACATCTGATAATCTTATCCATAAACATAAACATACCACAAACAAAAAATTCTAGTTTTACAGAACTTCGTAGAATTTGTTTCTATTTTATTTCTTTCTCTAATGTAAGCTGCTGAGAGATGCAATAAAAATATTACAATTAAAACTAACACAGCTCATCCAAACCAATCAACATCTTTTAGTATTACCATAGAAGTGATACTTATTAATGCCATTATTGGAAAAGAACCAGTATTTTATCAGCAAGCAAAATAATGTCTCTGCTCTAGTTTACAGTCTAATTCAGGTGATTTAACAGTGGTCAGAATTTACCAGAACCAAAAGTGTAAAAAGGAAACCAAAAGAAAAAAAAAAAAATTACAAAAGTAATATGCAACAATAAGGAAAATCAAAAAGTTTAAAAAAATTCAAAGTAGGGAATGGCACAAAATAAATAAAAAGCAGTAAAAATAGGAGAAAGTGAACAAGAATGTAGTGGCAATAACACACCAAACTTTGAAAATGAATACCGGAATAAGAAATGTACCATCTGAGTACAAGAGTCAGAGTAATTCAGTTTTGGTTAGGGGATTTGAGTGGCAGAAATATCAGAGATGATGTGGCAGAAACACAGATGACCGAGATGAGGCCTAGTCAGACAGAACAGTTTTAGGGGCATTATAAAAACAAACCACATTATTAAAGAAGAGAAACAGTGAATCAGGTGCGTAGACATTTTTACCTAGGTCTCAAGCCTACAAATTCAAGTAGTGGACATGACAACAGCAATACAGAAATAAGGACAAATTGCTCCACATTTAAACTTACTGATTTGTGATTTCATAACCAAAACATACTTCAACACAATTCAGCAGAAATACCACCAATATAAAGTAGAAGCAAAAGATTAGGACCCAGTTTTAGAGAAGGATATTGGTCAGAAAACTTTTTAAATCCAGAAATCTGGAGCTTCACAAATAAATAACTGTACTCAAGATGTGAAAAATTAAAAGAATGGGGAAAAGCTTACGACATTGATTTTAACAGGAACAAAATTTAACCTCTTTAGTCTGTGAATCAATTCTAAATCATAAAGCATACAAATTTCTCTGAAATACTGAAACCTTTCAGATTTTTTTATTACTTACCAGTAGTTATACAGTACTACCACTGACATTTATAGCCACATAGTTCAAAGACATCAAAATGTTAAAATGAAGACATGTTATCCTACATTTATATGCATTCAAATAATGGAGTCACGTTATACTTCCACACTTCATAGTTTTGTTTATATTTTAGATAAAACTTAGGAGGGAAAAAGGCACAGATACGAAAGCATATATAATGAGCACAGACTACCTATTACAGGAAAACACATTTATCAAGAAAATGTAATTAATACTTAAAATCTGGCGCTTCTTATTTTTAGTTCAGACAAAGAAAAAGAAAAAAAAGACAGCTTGGCTTGTCTGATTAGAAAAAAAAAAAAAGAATTTCTGTAATGTTGGGAACAGTTCAGGAAGAAGCAGTGAGCAGATGGAGAACCAGCTTCCACTGATGCCAAGTCCTGTGATTTCAATGCAAATCTTTATTGTGGAAGGGGTTTTTTCTGTTTGTTTGGGAGAAGAAAAGGAGTATGGCAGAGACCACATTTTTGTCGATTTCAGATACCTACAGGTACATAAGCCAGAAGTATCTCTTAGGTCTATTAACAAGTTCAAAGTTACAGACAGCCCTGTTGCAAATAAAACACGTGCAAGTGGAAACTAGACCACTTGGATACAAAGACTACACAGATGGGAAATGTTATCTACCAGAGGACCATCAAAAAGGAAATGAAAGTTCTGATGTGCTGAAATGGGGCTAGAAGGGGAAGCAGGATAGGAAAGCATGTCATGGAAACTCACGGAACATTTAGGGAATGAGGTAGTGAAAAACAGAAAATGTGAAGAACGATGCAAGTAAAGCACATGCCCATACCTTTTTATCTCAGGAGCACATAAACTAGCAATATTTAAGTGACCTGTTACCAATCCTTACTGCAACAATGTAATCACCTTTCAAGACCAATAACCTGGCACCTGTATCTTAAAGCTGATGATGAGTGATAAGAACTAACCAATAATACTATGTTCTACACAGAGCTCATGTCACTTGGGGTACAGCAAGAACATGGAAGTTTTGCATCAGTTGAATTTCTGGCCAAATAAGAAGTAGATGAGTCGTCAAGCAAATACCACTGAAAAGTGGGGCTCTGATGTACACAGTAATCCAAATCACCAATGAGTCAGGCATTTCTGTAAAGAAAACTGATTGTCAGCTATTCTCTATAATTTTAAAACTCAAAGGATTTTTTTTCAGCACTTGAACCATGCCCTATTACTGCCATTCTTTTTGCTCGAGCAGAATTACCATTAAAAACAGAAAACTGATTTACTCTTCACTCAACTTTTTTTTTTTTTTCCAAAAAAACCTGGAAAAGTCTCTACTTAAGGAAAGGAAAACCCATTTTTAATGCAAGCCTTGCTCCACAAATTTATCTGTTCAGGTTTTCCAAGATGGCCAAAGGCCTTCTGTGTACTTCTAATTCCCAAGCATGTATTGACCATGCAAATGACAAAAATGCAGCAAAGTATTGCAATAGACACATCAAAATTAAACAGAGACCCAAAAGAAAGAGGTTAAAAAACCAGAACAGGTGTTTAGGGAAGGGATTGTAACTGTTACCTCATAATTCTTATACCTGTTGTTCATTACAATTATGCTCCAGTGACTGTTCTTTTGATTTTTATTTCACATTTTTATTGTATTCAACTGCTAGGTACCTACAGAACTTATATGTAGTTTTATTAGAAATTACGTGCATTCTTACAATATCAAAACCATTTTGTCAGTTTTGTTTGAACTGCACAGCATTTCTCCATCTCAACCATTAAGGCACCAGTATTATTCAGCCATGGCCTAAAAAACCAAATGGGAAAAAATTCATTTCTAAAATGATATTTTTTCATCTTGATAATCATCATATCCTGCAATCCGCATATTGTTATTGAGGCATGCATGTTGGCAATTTTTGGCTGCTGTACTGCTGATGCCTACCACATTTAAAGAAAAGTGATCAAGTGCCTGGATACCTTTTGATCAGCTCTATAATGATATTTTTAAAATACATTTTTAAACATAAAGAATCTATTTACAGACAAAAATCTGATGAACAACTTAAGTCTACTGTAGGTCATTTAACCCTCATCTGTCAAAAAATGAGGACAGCTCTTCAAACATGGCAAGATTCTGCTAGCAAAGTAAGGCTATCCTATCACTTCCACTTCTCTTGCTCTTTATGCTTCAACAGCATTTTTACTAAATTGATTTGAGACACATTCCCTGAGGGCTTCACAATGGACTTGTATTTTATATCAGCTAGACAAAAGCAATACAGAACAGTTTGCTATATTCAAGATAATTAAAAATAAATAAATTATAAAATGCTAAAAAACAGAAACATGCTTAAAAACTGAAGCTGAACCCAGGACACCTATTTTACACAGAAATACAATAAGCCCTAACAAAGAAGCTCCATCAGGCCAGTGACATCAGCTATTATCAAAGCCACCTGGCAGTTCTTACTTAAGACTATTTTCAGCTGCTTTTCGAACTATTCAGTATGAAATTTTCCAGGGCTATTGTCTGCTTTAGGTAGCTTTTCCTTATCCTCCTCTTACCACCATCTTGAAAAGGAACCCAGAGAATGACTTGAACATTTTTTTATGTGAAAGCATTTGAGAAACTGTAACTACTTTCCTGCCCTGAATCAGTAACTTGAAGTCAGACTGCACAATGATTTTGTATGAAGGAGGTACACTCTGCTCATTTTGTGAAAAATCTGACCTGACTTAGCCAAGCTACACGCTTCTAGAAATCAGAGTTTGTACCTCATTTTTGCAAGATCTGCTGAAGCTTAACAACATCCTCAGTGGTCTTCTGCATGTCATCTCAATGTGCAAGGCAACTGAATTAAGTTTCCTCTTACTTCCAGTTTTGAGTGAAGAGTCAGATTTTCCACGGTAGAAGAAGTCTGCATTTAACAGGCTTTTGGTAAAACACTGAACACAAAGTGTCGCCTTGCATATTTCTGCAGCCTGACCTATGGTGATATCCCTAACACAGTTGAAAACAATGGCCTGTCAATTTATATTGTTGGGCAACTTGAGCAGGATTTTGGGTATACTGACAGAGAAAGTGGAGAGAAGATGGAAAAACCAGTTTATAATGGAGACCAGAACCGGAAGCTTGAAAGAATGAACTGGGATTGACTAGATAAGGAAAGAAACTAAGAGGAACATAATAAGATGCAGTCGTGAATTAAACCAAGTAAGCAATGCCAAGCAGAACAAGTAAGACTTGGGGATCACCAGGACTAGAAAGAATGAGGGACAGATATTCCGTCTCTGACAGAATCTGAAAGAGTTGGATTTTAATAAATATATGTGGAAGGGAACTGGCTCACAACAAAAGACTGAAAAAAGACCCACCAACAAGAATCAGAAACCCAGACAAGAATTAAAATCAACAGAAGACTGAGAAGAATTAGTAGGCAGGCAAAGGCTGACAGCAGAGAAACAACATGCAGTCAAGAGATGGTCTGGGACTAGTCAGGCCTAAATATTTGATTGAAAAGACAGAATCAGTGCTGCACTAGAGATTGGCTTGAGGCAGGGAAAGCTGGAACTGTAAGTGAAAACCTAAAAACCCAGTGTTTGACTTCAGAAGCTATTGGAAGATGTAAAATAAAACACCCTAAAGATTTTACATTCTCTTCAAGTTTACATTCTCCTTTCTCCTCCTCAGACTTCCACTTTCCACCTTCCTCTGCTAATGATAAAAATGTAGTGTAACAATGCATAACTTTGATCCTTTCTTACCTCAAGCAACAGTAATGTTTATTAATGTTCATGTATTACATTTAAAAACTCTAATCCTTCTTACAATCAACAGGACATCCATATCACAGAATATCTCATTTTGCTATTTTTAGGTTGATTTTAAGTAAAGAATTACACATAGAAGCACATTTACATGATATTAAACAAATAAGTACCATGGACTTTTAATTCCTTGGACATCAGGAATTCCTCCATTTAACTTTTACTACTAGTATTAATTCTGTCTTTATCACATTATCCCAAATGATCTTTTCTTTGCTATCTCATTCAATTAATAACATATTTTCTGGGATAAACCAAGTTTTATCTTGAAGGATGACACTTTCTTTAAGACCTGCATTCAATATTATGGAACCTAACCATTACATAGGAGATCCGGTTTTTAATCTGAGCTTTTGCCAAAGAATTCTTAACTAGCTGTATTAATTACATAGCTGTGTATTAATAGTAAATAACAAGACTTTAAGACTTTTTTAAGCTTTTGTATTAATGGAAAATGGAAATTTACCTCCATTACCTCCCTGTACTCCCTAACTGCTTGTTGCAATTAAATTGGATTTATTTTGCAACTTCAGAATGCTAAACGGCAATACAATAACAACAGCAATTATCAAATAAAGCAGATGTGTGAGCTTCTTCTCAGACCACTACAAAAAAATATGACTGTATTCTCAGTTTTCACACATCAGCCAAAGAAGCTAAAGAACAAAGAACACTGCTGACACATACTGCTTTTTTATGTGACTCCAAGAATCTGCATTATTGTTTAGAAGGTACTTTTTTTCTTCCTCCAGAAGAAAGTACTTTATTCCCTTGCTGTTTCTTTTTGATTTATTTCACTGTAGAAAACAGTAACAAGATATCTTAAAATAAAGCACTCTCTAAATCAAAGATTTAGAATTAATAAATAGTATGAATATATGAATACTACCTTCCAGTATTATCATTTGAGGCATTAAGAGAATCTAAAGAGTAAAATAAATGGGGAGGTAATAACTGTGTTGAAGTATAACTCATGAAAAATACAAATCAGCAAAGCTAAATACTATTTTATTATATCTTCATTTCAAAAGTACTATTCTTCAGAACATTTTTAAGACATTCTGAAGGCTATCTGCAGAGTTACTGAAGTCATTAAAAAGCTGAACCATGGAGACATGGTACCTCAGGACAAGTCCCTTGATTTAAAGTTTTGAATTCGTGTATCTACTTTGCTCCCCAGCCTCTGTTACATACACAGTTCTGAGGTCCATATTATGTGCCTTGACTCCAGCATTGTTTGCCATGCAACACAACATTCAGAGAAGTTAATACACATTTCATAATCCTGTGATTAAAACCTGACAGCTTAGGCCCAACTTTGCAATGTTCATGTGAAACAGAACTTCAGAAATTGATTCTTGCACCAAGAAAGGAATCTCTGGTCTTTGTTTCTTTACTGTAGCTAACTTCTACCCTACCCCACCAAGCTGTGACTGAAAAACCCAATTATTTAGATTTGGGAAACTGCAGAATTTCCAAAGTACTTAAAAAACTGCCATAATACATTGTTTACAGCTTTTTACTGAATGGTATTCCAACACAATGGCACATCAAGAGTTTCTAAAATAATTTTAGGTAACTGTTTTTAGTGCAACCACCCTATACTATAAATGTATGGCTGAAAAACCCCAGGATCTAGTATAGACTGTCCCTCCACCTCCTCCTTTATTATCTCCTCTAAACAGAGGAAAACAACTGATTGTTATTTTCAAGGGGAGTAACACTTGCTACTCATGCACACATCTCTACAGTGCTGATCACAAACCTGTTGAAACAAACAAGAGCAAGCAGCTGTCTGAGTATTTGCTGTGTTTAGTCATACCAGCAACATTTTTTTGTTTCCTGGAAAGCAACCCAGTAACCGAGATCAGCAAGAACAAACTCAATGTTACTGGATGCTGCACACACTCAGACCCCTCTTTTCACAAGAAGGATATAAATGCACTAGCCAGCAGCCCTCTTATACTCCCCATCTGTCACAGCTCAGTGCAGCCTGTATGCTCTGAGGCTGCACCCATAGAGACTTTCAACACTCTTAAATACATAAATGCCAGACTTACTGAAGCAGATAGGAGTGGTATTCTAGGGTGGAGGTTCATCATCAGGGACAACAGCCAGAAAAGCAGTCATGTCTCAAAATGCAAAATTAAAAAACCCTACAGATTGGAAAATGCTTACCTGCTGAGCTAAGCAAAACACTGAAGTCTGTTCCTCTCTGTGACTCCCCACATTCACTCTGTCCCTCTTTTTCTGTATCCTCATAGCGGCTCCAGTTAGAAAATACCTTTCTTCTTGAATAGCATTTCACTTCTTCCTTCTCTTCATGTTGTGATTCGGTATCATCATCCTCCTCTACCTGTGACATTTAAATGGACAGCTAAGCCATTGCAACTCAAGAGCATTTGGTTCTGTATATAAACAATCATTCATACAAACTCCAACCACAGAAATAAAACCCAGAAAGACAAATCCATCTGCATCCCCACCAACATTTTAGGTGGTACTGTCTTTGTGAACTGTATGTAATTCATCGAGAGTGTAACTAAAAGCACCGAGTGAAGCTTCAGCTCTTACAGGGGGTCAAGCAGTGACACTGATACAAGCTCCACTACTTTCCCTCCTATTCTGAAAATTTATAATGAATAGCTTCCTTCCTAAAACTGAGAGCAATGGATAGGGAGTGGAACTAAGAATTGAAACCAAGTATCTCTGTCCAAGTGTTGCAGTGATACATATGATAACTGAATAAAATTACATTTGTAGAGTGGAACAGGAAAAGATAAATTCTGCAGAAAAACATTTTGAAAATGGTGATTTATATAAGAATTTCCATTATAACCAACTAGAGAGTCTTAAATCAAGTAATATAGAATAATTAATCAAATTTAATTTCCTTAATGAAAGCCATTTTACGGAAATAGACATGAAAAAATCAAATAGACTGCTAGCAGTCAATCTACTAATTTTAACCTCTTAAAAAGTCCTAGGGTCAAAAGGAGAATTCACTGCAGAGTCAACTTAAGATACAAACAAAATAGGCATTTGCCACAACAGCTGTGGAAAACTCTCCCATCTTGAATTCTCTATATATGCAGCTCTCCCAGAGATTGGGGTTTAGCTGGAATGACTGTTGCTACACAAACAAAAAGACTTGCTTCCTGGAGGAAAGAGCACTCAACAGGCAAGAGATTAAATCTGTCACAATTATTCAAACGCACTCTAACATGTCAAACAGCTGACAAAAAGGAAAATATTCTGTGCATTCTCACTGGTTCTGTGCAATTTTTTAGGTAAATTCTCTTTTCTTTGTATTTATCAGATAAACACACTAAAATGTTTGTTGTAGGTAAATGGTTATATGAGCAAGTGGATGAAGTGACAACTACATTACTGGAAACTGAGGCAGAGCTATAGTTTCCACACAACAAAGGCCAAATCCACTTCCATCAAGATAAAAATAATCTTATTTCTTCTCTATTCTTCTCCTGTGAAATGAATGATTTGCTATAATCCAGCAATCCTAGTGAAAATCAGCGCACAAAATAACTTGGACCTGAAATGATTCACAAGTCAAAGCAAGAGCAGTGCTACAGAGATAGGTCAGTTTTGTACTTAATTTTTAAGAAAAGATCAGAATAATCTTAAGCAACTATGACATTATAGGTAATTACTTATTATAGACCTATTTGAAGAATTCACTCCTTTCACCTGTAAACATAAAAAAAACAGGAGTAGCACTTTCTTATTTCAACAAGCTTCCAGTAAACTAATACAGATACAAATGTTTTCTCTTAAACCAGACTAAATTATTTTTCACATTCTGTTATTAGCTGTGCTATACAGTGCACCTCAAGGAAATTTCACTTCTTAGAAGTAAAATAGTTAACTTCAAGAAACAAACCACAAATTCTCAGGAGAGTTAACAGAAGTTGTGCAGCCTGGTCCCCCAAGTACTGTCCTGAGGCTTACTGTTAAAACAAGTAAACTTCAAATACAAACCTGCTTCCATTTCCAAGAAATATTTAATGGAAAATCTTAAGTGATTCACCACCAAGCTACAAAATAAAACTACAAATAATAACAATTGAATAATCAACATTCAATCAACTTAAAGATGTGTTAAAATTTTCAAATACATTATAAAAACTGATCAGTGAAACTTCAGAAAATAGTTTGCTTCTACCATCTCACATGAGACAGCTACCAAGTAACAAACCCAGAAACTCAGAAACATACACCTTAATCACCCTTCTCTTAGCTGCCTATTCAGCTACACCATATGCTACTACCATTGTCATCCCACCTTACTGAAAATGAGTCTTAATCAGTACAGAGCAAATAACTGTCCTGTGTGTAATGAAATAAAGTAACTTCCCTCTTGCCACATTGTCAAATAACAAAAGATAGAAGCTGAAACAAATTCTAGAATCCAACTCAGATATAACCTTTAAAAAAGTATTACTCACGTAAGTAGAAAAACGTAGGCCTTTAAATAGCATTGAACTACATCTACATATTATTGCTCAGTGTTCTAACACACCAGGATGCCACAGGAGGTATAGCATCTTTCTGCTGTGCCTCAGTTCCAGATAGTAATACATGCATCACCATTTGCACATTTCATTGAAATTTTCAGTGGGGAAAGTATGCAAAAACCCAGTTGCACAAAACTAGGAAACCTTCAGATTATTTTGCATATCAGAAGAACAAAAAAAAAAAAATAAAAAGTGTGCAAAAATCTGCCTAAACACTGAAGAACTCAAACAATAGTGAAAGGGCCAAGCTCCCCTGCAGAGGAACTCACACAATTTGTAGTCTTGTGCTGAGCAATGCATTTTTATCCTTTATGAGAGCCTGTGACTGTACTTTTCTTCTAAAGGAAAGCAAAGTGCATAGCACAAATGACTACAATATACAGTCTAACAGAGCAAAAGAATACTTTAGTACACTAATTTTACATACAGGGTTGGGGACAGTATGGTATTGAGAAAATACAGGAAAGTGGGCTTTTTGTTTGACTTTTCTTACAGATGAGAACACGTTGATGCATGTGGTTCAGGAATGAAGGTGTTTAAATGAAGTAAACATTGTTCTGAACAAGTAGCTTCCCCTGGGGTCATCCTTCTGCACTTCCCTGGAACCCAGAGTGGTTTGGATCAAACCAAGGCTGAAGTACACAATGGAGAAAGTGCAACAATGACCTCTTGCATCCCACTTCAATTACTCAACCACTCTTCACTGTAAGTGCAATCAGTCCTAGCATGTTAAGCACATGTGTCCAAGTACTCAACAAGAATTGTTGAGCTCACAGCCCTTTAACAAAACTCAAAGTGCATTAAAAGTCAGAGCTTCCATTAAGACTTTCTAAAACTGTACTTATTATCCTTAGGAAGCCACAGGAGCTAGAGCTTATAGCTTTCTTCCTGTTCAATTCTGGTAACGCTGTAAGAAAAATTTAAAACTCTTCATCTTTGTCAGTACTTAGAATATCCTACAGTAACAGAAACATCAGATGTTCAGCTTTCCTGTCTTTGGGCCAACTGCTGTTCCCTAATATGTAGGTATCATGCATTATTAGGTTTCCATTCTTGTTTATTTTGTAGCATTTCTCCCAATTCTCTTCCCAAGAATGTCACTTTGCAGTATGTATGTAAACATAATTCGAGCTTTTTTGTTAATCTCTTAGAAAGAGCATAGCTATTTGTTTTCTTCACTTCTGTCCCAAATTATTTTTAGAAACTCTTCAAAATTATAATGATCAAGTGCTACTTTTCCCCTTTGTTACTTAATCTCTGTATTACTGCTGTGAATATTACATCTACAACGTATTCACATTTCCTTTTCCATTCTTTATTAGGGACACTCACCTACAATACCCCAGACATCATATATATCCACTCAGAGTCACAATAAACAGTTAGTCACTGCCATAAGGGTACACCTGCATGTTCATGGACAGTCATAACCACTGTCTGCTCCCTACATTTGCTGCTCTCACAACAAACAACAGCACACACCAATTCCAATTCCTTGAATAAACTTCTGTCTTGATTCCCTCTTCCCTTCCTGGAAACTGCTGTACAGCTGTGGTCAAGTGCAAGGACATTCAAGCTTATCTAGATGTCTCAATCCCATTTTCTCTTCTCATCAGGGAAAAAGGCTAGCAAGACAAAATGAAAATATTCTCTGGGTTGAATCTGATCCAGACTATCAGCTATCATGAATGAGCACATATCCTTTTTCTCATTCATATTTAAAATACTAAGGTGTATGTGCAGAGACAATTTATCTTTTGTTCCTCATCCTAACTTTGGCAGCATCTGTTAAGGCCAAATTTTCACAGATGGAACTTCTAAGTCAAAGGGTCAAAAAAATGTACATAATTAAGCAACAAAGCTGTTCATGACCTCTACACTTGAAATTGTTTCACAGAATAGAAGTCTGTATATGGAGGCTTGTATGCATGCAAATTAGTAAGGCAGCTTGGCTGATATTGACTTCTTACTGGTTCCTCTGGGCAGACATAAGTGGAAATGTTAAAGACTGTTACTCTTTAATGTTAGAGACATTCTTTAATGACTTAAATTGCTCTTGGAAAGACACGCTTGCTTTCAATTTCATGGTTCAAAGTTATTGGTGGTATAACCAAACAGGAGCAATAGGATTACACCAGGAATTATCTTAGCACATTACAGATACAACACAATCTCAAAAATATTTCCTTTTTTAGCAACAGTGCTCATTAAATGCACTTTATTTACATTTAAATCCAAAAAGGTACAGGAGAATCCCCTGACAGCTTAATGCATTACTATGATTGATGGGCTAATACCTCATGATAGTTACATATAGTATAAAAATCTTCAAAAGCTTTCTTATTTTACACATTTAACTAATTACAACCCCTATATATATGTCCCTCTTCTCGTAAGTAATTACTTGACAAAGGAATACATGATCTGGTTTATTGTGGTGGAAATTTAACGGACTCTCTAAATAATGAACGGTATTATTAAAGAAAAACAGACTATATTCAGAACTATGGAAAATGGAAGCAGAACTGCATTTTTAAATGCATTTCATAGATTAATGCTATTATTTTACAAAAGACAAAATACTAGTGCAATTTGATCAATATTGATGCAAGTTTGCAGATGTTTAGAATCAAGATGTCCTTACCCACAAGAAACAATATAGAACACTATCTTCATGGTGTTACCTACAGAGACAGATGAAATTCAATGACAGATTTTGAAATGCAATTCACAATGATATCAACAAAGAGGAATTTAGATTTAAAAACAAAAATAACTTAAAAATACTAATAGTAAATTAACAAGTTAAACATATCTAGCAGTATATTGTATACAACTCCTCTATCTGGGAAAATCCCATGAAGCATGCCAACACATTGTTCTGTCTACCCAGGAATATCAATGATAAATTTCTGTACTGAGAAAAAAGAGCAAATTAGAACAATATAAAAGGGAGAGTATGAAGTAAGACCAGAATACAAACTCTCAAATTATTCTTATTTAGTTCCCTTAATCTAGATTTTAGAAAAATCAATGAAAGATAAAATTTCAAAATTTCCCTGAAAAATAAGATTTTCCCAAAGCAGTAATACCATAAGATACCGCTTCACTTCTTTCAGAGACAGAAAGGAATATTTTGTAATAACACTCAGAATCACCTGCCAAAAACTGAGCTGTTAGCTTATCTGTAGTGAATTGTTTTCAAGAGACATCATATTCATGAGTCTAACCATAATGGCAATGAAAAAGTAAATGTAATAATCTTGTCCACCAATTATTTTACTTCAAAGTTCTTGCTTAACTTAAATGGCAGACCACCTTCTCTTTCACAGACCTAGAAAAGAATCTATAAATCCTGATGCTCACTCTTCACTGCCCTCTCAGAAATACCTCTGTGACCTGCTAGTACATTATTAGCTGCATGGTCCTTCAAATGAGAGCCTTACAGGGGCAAAATTAACCAATCTAATACACACTGCTCAAGTTTTGTACTGCAGCTTTCAGAGACTCAGTTTGAAAACTGTTGACTTGTAGATAAATTAAACTTAATAACCATGCACTGTAGGTTACCAAGACTTTGTTCCTGGTAAAGCCTGCCAAGTAATTATTTATTTCAGAAATTGCGTATTTCAGGGTGCTGCTCATTAGATACAGGATTTTCCGAACTACAAAGCCACTAGCTAAAATTTCACTCTACTGATTTAGATTAAAACTCCAAACTGAAGGATACTTGATGGGGTATATTGTGAGAACAGTATCATTATAAATTCAGCACTCATTCTGCACTAATTGGAAAATTTGGTAGAGTATCAACAAGTTGCATTAACTGCAGAAGGTGCCCTTCACCACCCTTCCCCAAGGCTGTCCCATGCTGCGAACAAAGAGTCTGTAGGAAGTTTTTCCAGCTGCTGTCTACAGATAACAAGACTTTTGATTTTCTAAACTTGCCAAGCTAATACATTTCCACCAACAGAAAATCAACTTTATTTTTTCCTTTAATTCCATGGAAATTATTTCATTAAAGTTACTGGCAACTATGTAAACTCATCAAGCAATTTGTACAAAATTGCCACATGGACCTGCACAAATCCTGGCAGCTCTTCTACCTTCAAATTGTCAGTAACTTAAAAAAGGTGATTTTTTTGTCTTAAAAACATCAGTCAAAAATGTAAGTGCAAACATAAAATAGGAGCCTCTGTCTTGACAGAAATAACAGGTTTCAAGAAAACCTTCAAAGTAACTATATTGCCACAAAGGTTATAGCATTTTCAGTAAGATTACTGATTGTTCCTATGTATAGGCTGTACTTGGCAAAAACCAGGTTTATATATTGCATACATATGGATCCACATATGTGAATGTTGCATGTGTTATTCTAAAACCAAGTTACACTTAGTATTCTGGATCAGTTAAGGAAATCTTCTGGAGAAAGATAATTGTTTTTACCAAATCTGCTGTTCCTAAAAAGAAGTTTCCTAAGCTGCATTAGAGACTGACTATATTCTGAAACTGGTTCAATTCTTATGTGTTAATGTCACAGTATTACAGAGTAATACAAACTGAAAGGGATTGCAAGAGGTCATCTTGTCCAACTGCCTACTCAAAAGAAGGTCAAAACTGAAATCAGACCATGTAGGTTGGGGCTTTGTCCTCTCAGGGCTTGAAAAACTCCAATAGTCCACTTAATCCTTAGTATTTAATTTTGCTGTTTTATTCTAGCACTTCTAAAATTGCAAAAGCAGTTCTATTAGCAGCTTTAACAATAACTTCTAAAGAACACAGTTGTAGAGTTCTGTAACATCAAGAAGGCAAAATTTATTGAGGGGAAACATTCACCTCAACAGTAAAATAAGAGATGTTTTAAAAGATATTGCTATTTTACTAGTCTTCATAAGTCAATGGGTAAGACAGCCTCTCTCAATAAACATATCTGTTATAAACTTATACATATTGAAAATCTTTGTACTTCTGAAACAGTATCAACGATGAAGTAAAAGCGCGACAAATTATGTAAAAAGCTCAGTAAAAGCATCCATCTGCAAAACAGAGAAAAATTTGATCCTAACTCACAGAGGTCATTTCATAAACTTGGAATGAAGTCTGCTCAAAAGAACAAGGTTTAGAGAAGACCTCAGTTATATTGACAAGTCTAATGTTTATTTAACAATCCCTACATGCACACAACTTTAGAACAAAGCCAACAAAAATCTAGCAACTGTACCAAGATCAAAAACAACACGTTGAAGAAGCTTCAGGGTTTCTCATGCAAGGAGAAGTATGTGACAAAGTTTTTCAACAGATCCATTTTTTGCCACATGAAAATAGAAAAAAATAAACAAACAAGCCCCCCAAAACAACCTCTCAAAAGATTTCTGCTATGCTATATTACACGAGAGGAAACCTCCAAAGTTTACATTTTAATAACAACAAAACTATCCCCTACCTTTAAATTCAAAAATATTTGAAAATAGACAATAACAAGTTAAAAGTTTAGGGCTTTTAAAAATGCATCTATTTTGTAAAAAAGAAAGCACATAGGAGTAAGACATTCTTTTTCTATGGTTTTTAAAACATGGAAATAGCTTAGTGATATTCACCCACACTGTTCTATTTTCAACTGTCACAGCATTAAAGAAGAAAAAATTCTGAAAGACAACAAACAGAACAGGATTGTTTGAAATTATATCCCTAAACTAACAGAAACTTAATCAGTAGTTTTCTTCTCTTTTCTACTGTTAACCTTCTGCCAGCTTCAGTTCCTTTGTCAGTTCACAGCAGAATCAGACAAGCACAAGTAACGGTTAGATAGGCTGGAAGCATGCCATGAAACATGGGAACTGGGAAGCAGGTCCTTCCTTCATATCTGGCAGCAGTTATCTGCTACATTGACTAAGTGTACTCATAAGCCATATCCTTGGTTTAATTTCCCGCAATGTTAAATTCATTTTTCTAAAGTAAATTTTGTTTTCTCTTTCCATTAAAGACTTACAGACACTCCATTACTATTCCTTTTCACATCATACATGTGGACACAGACGTGTCCTTTGTCATAGTCATATAGTTTTAAAAAAAATCCTTTGCTACAAATATTTATGTTGATTGATAAAATTTTTAACATAAACCTCAGAACATTTGCCTTTTGTGACTGCTTTTAGACCCCTTTTGCAGTTAAGGTTTTAAAGTAGTCATTCAGATGTGTAAGGCATCATTTTAGAGGTTCAATATACAAGTACTGGTGTTTGGTTCACAGTGGGAAATTCTATCTTGAATTTAAATTAAAACCGCCAACATCTGTCACTTTTTCAGATCAACTATCACAAAATAATAGCATATTACAAACACGTAAATATTCACATAATGAAAATGAAAGCTGCAAAAGGAGACATGCTACCAATGTGAAACCCTATAAAGGTCCTGTATAAGAGATTCCAGACTACAGCATTTTGTTTTCCTCACCCCATTCACTATAGCCACAACATTGTCAGTAGCATAGCTGCTACATTTTTCATCTTTCAATACTAATATATTGCCATTTCATAAATATAATTTCACATGCTACCAGAAAACCTCACATCTCTATTACTCCTCTATTAACAAACTAGCAGACCCAGACATTATGCATTTTTTAAATTGAATTGCATTATTACATTTATGGCAGGGCATGCTGAAGCAATAAAACTTGAGTTACAAATAGCCTGATTTGACAATATTTGCAGTAAGGGGAATAAAAAAGGGGTGCTTTTTAGGACCAATAGACAGTCACATAGCATATCAATGAACAGTAAGTTATTAAAATGATACTAAGGATAAAAAGCAGTTTGTCTGACGTGCAAACAAAATACATAACTATAATGCAGAATGCAAAATCCCGTATCAAGAAAAAACCAAGCAGAATATAGATATATTGAATTACATTGATTATAAAAAAAATCTAGTCATGCTAAACAAAATAACCATGTATTACAGCAATGCTACATCAAAAAGATGCTATGCTTGACTCAGAGTTTTAAACAGCATTTCTGAGACCAATACTACACTGAATTTCTTTCTTTATACAATGGAAAACCAGAAAAGATGCAAAGAGTACTAACTCCCCACTTGACAGACAACAAAACCTTTCTTCTTCCTTGTCCTTTAAATTACATGAGAAATACATAGGCTGATCCATTTTCTTAGGTATCTGCAAACCAGCCAACACAGTGATGCAAGGAAAGGGGAAATGAGTGAAACAGTAATTCATCAAGGATATGAATTTAAGAGATTACAATCCCTACCTCACAGTCAAGGCAGGATCTCCCTGACAGAATATCCAAGTGGTGAAAAAAAAGCTTACTTACACCCTCCATTATCAACTTGCACAAGTCAGTAGTCCTGTTCCTACAACAAATGCAGCCGAAAAAGAACTAATCATCTGGAGTTTTCTCAGGCACTGTGCAAGGTGTTGTCCCATAATGCAGCAAATTACAGCCAAATGTCTGATTTCTGGTGGGTTTGCCTTTGAAAGTGATAGACTTGTGTTGAATCCACATGCACTGTAATTTAAAATACAGCTGTATTATGCACAATATGTCTCTGCGAAGCTCCCCGAAAACAAAAGGCAGCCACACACCACACACCCCATTTTCAAGTAGTATAGCTCAAAGATGGTAAAGGCAATAGTATCCCGGAGCATGTTCTCCAACTCCTATACTACAGTCTGAGAATTAATGATGAATGTGTTTGGGGACTCTGTCTATACATCACAATATCAATATAACACAGATAAAAGGTATAGAGATCACACTATCTTGACTCAGGTAAGTCAGAAGCAGAATTTTCTATTACCAATATGTGGCATGCACTTGGCCTCCAAGCAGTACATTTTGGACAGAAACAAAATTTTCTCCAGCAAAAATAGTTCTGCTTGTCATAAAATGAACTGAGAATAGATGGGGACTGCAGCAAAAGAGACGGGAGTGCCAAACCAAAGCACGTCAAAGAGATGTGTAAATAAATACAATCCATGTTTCTTCAGCTATTGAAGAACTACAACGTTTTATCCAGAAAGTGGAAATAAATTCAATTCCCTTTTCTGCACAAACGCATTCCTAGTTGCATCTCCCTCTTCCCACGAGAATACTATGGCTTTACACACTCTGGAGTGGGAGATCTAGCCTCTTTTCTCAGCTGGACCTATTCTACTTTGTACAGCACCTGGACACTCCCGGTAGGAGAACTCAAGAAGCTTCTGGCCTATGTGCCCTGCAGATGCACAATCACCACACACACACACACACACACACAGATAAAAAAGAACAATGTCAGAATGTCAGTCTTTCTTTCATTCCTACTCTCTTCATGACAATATCATGTTTGTACATAAAGTACAAAGGGACTGAAAAAAAGGAATTGAGGGAAATTCAGATAAAAATTATTTCAAGTTCATTGGAAGGTCACTTATCTAAGAAGTGAAAAAAAGCTTCACTGCACTTTGTATTTGAAACTGGGAAGAAAACAGATCGCAGCTTGAACTTTTTTCCACATTCTCAAATCTTTCGCCTCAGTGGTCATTGCAGACAAAATTTTTCATCGTGTACTCTCTGTATCCAACACAGTCTCTGTATCCCCTGCCTGCCTTTTTACCACAGAGAATCAGTGATAATGGCTCTATAACATTACCCACAAGCTGTTTCTAATGTAAACTGGCAGACAAGGATGACTTTGCTATATATTTCGAGAGAGCTGAAAATAATACATTACCTTATTAAGAGAGGTTTTTTTCCTGCATCATAACCAGTATTTTCTGGGGCTAACAAAGAATACAATAAGGCAAGAAAATAAACAAATACTGGTAAGGTCATCAGTCTGTTTTGCTGTCTCACTGAAAATAATTAAACCACTTTTCATTATACTTCCTCCTCCAGGGTTTCATATAATTTAAATAAGATTTTTTCCCCTTTCAATTATTCAACAGAAAACAAGCATTTGTAAAAGTCACTTAATTGCAATTCTTGGCAGCCAGCTTAAATAAGTCAGTATAGATATTTGCAAATCCTTGTGTTTTTATGCTCTATGTTTTCCAGACTACACCTAAAGAAGTGCAAAGACAAAACAAAAATCTTGATATTTAATATTTTGTGTATTGTACTTTCTGATTTGTCAACGGTTTTAATAAGATTAAATCGTATTGTTAAACATTCAATTTATTCCCTCATTATAGTGACACACATCAGAGTAAGCTAAAAATTATTTCTACAAAAGTATTAATGGAGATGAGGTGACACATATGTTTGTATGTTCACAGTCTTTTCATATTGGCAGTGACCTATTGATGAATTTGTAGTGAGCCTTCAATGATTTTTCAGTGTTGCCTCTCAGAAACAGAAACAATTTACTTCCTTATTGCCCACCTAAGTATCAGAGCTCTTCCAGTACAGATTCAAGTTTCTATTATAAACAGTTTTTTCAGCTTGAGGGAAAAAGGAAAAAGCTAAAGTTTTGTTGGTTTGGCTTTTTTTTTTTTTTTTCACTTTAGACTAAGGAAGGAAGGGCCTTGACTCAAAGGTTCTTTCATGAAAAGAAAAAAAAAAAATCCCTACAAAAATCCCTACCCTCTTCACTAGTTTGCTCTATTGGTGACCTTTAGAGAGATCTACCAAAGCTGAAGAGAAGCTTAATTAGCAGAAAGGGCAGCTGAGAGAACAGGTAGCATGAAGAAAAAAGCTTCTAGTCTTTATTGTACGGGATGAGAATTTTTGAAAGAGGGATGAAATACTAAGACTGGTTCATAAATGTTGGATACTGGAACTCAGCACTCTGAGTTAGCTAAAGATAGAATTATCCAAGAGGGACATCCTATTCTGAAACCAATGTTTTGCCTAACAGGGATGATGCTTCAGTTAAAGAAAAAACATCTCATCAAGTACACAAGAAAGAGACTTGTTCTTGAAGTTTCTACATAAAATTGTTACTGCTTCACCAGTCACAAAGTATGGTTCTAGAAGCTGTCTTAATAACTTCAATAGCAAAAAATATTTCTCTCTCCTTGATTTTTAAAATCTGTTATGGGTAATTCAAACAGATTAATCATGTGACTGCGACCTGATATGAACTATCACCCTCTACAATATGTAACATGCAGATAAAGAGTATAACCAAAGAGCCCTCTCTAAAAAGCATCACTGCAGTTGCAGAATACCAATATGAAATACCAGAAGAAAAAAAGTCTAAATCCTGAGAAGTTCTTATATTCAAACTTATTTACAGCTGAAGAAAAGAACATGACTCATATCTAGACATAACATCTGTAAAAAGCCTAACATTAGCTAAGGCTCAAACAATTCTACACAAACAGAAAAAAACTTATCAGGTGTTCATGGAAAACCCCACTTCTGTGTATTGCATCTCCATGTTCATTCTGTGACTATTAGCCTCTTGAGAAGCTCAGTGTTGCAATGTTGTTTCATATTTGAACCATCATTATGAAACTTTTTCACAACTATACCAGAGTGGTATAATACCATGGATGTTTTCAAATATCTGTCTTTACATTCACTCAAAAAACCCCACCCTTTGTTATTTTTATATCAAATTTGAATGCAACTTAGTGCAGACATTTTAGAAACCACCACTCAAACCTCAGACAACCCTTCCTCATTCACCTCCTACCTTTTCTTGGAAGAGGGTGGAGGGTGAAAGATATTTTTCTAAATAGCCTTAAAGAATGTGCTTCCCTAAATCCAACTTGCAGCTTAAGATATAGTGAAGAATCACTGTCCAAGGTACTCAACGCCGCAATGCCACACTTAAAACCCCAAGATGTTAAAATTTAATTTTATTTTGCTATTGGTCTAGAGTATAATTCTGAAAAATAAGAGTTACCACAAAATAATGCTCTGACCCTGAAGTTAACACTGCTGTGAAGAAGCTTTAAAAGTCATCTAGAACTCTCTGAGAGTGTAAACATATCCAAATTACCAACAAAGTACAGGAGAACTGGGCTGTACACCTGCTGGGATGCACTACAATCCCGTGATTTTATGTGCCCATCATACCCTTACATGCTACAGTTTGCACTGGAGCCAACTTAGGTGCACACAGAGCAGTAACTGCAGGAGAACTTCATATCCAGTTTGCCATGGTGAGCTACAAACAGTGTTCAGCTGTCTGGACAACTGGTGGACAGCTTCAACTGTGACTCCATCAGGAGTGAAACCACATTGAGTCCACTAATATTAAACCCAAGTGTAACCCACAAGGCAAATTTGCATCAAAACCCCATCCTTGACAGTAATTCGAACTAAAAGCCACACCAAAAACACTGAAGGAATTACTTTTTCTCATTAGTACAGCTACTTTTTTAATCGTGTCTCTACAAAAACATTTTACTCTGAGACAATAATCCTTTAACATCATTGCTATCAATTTAGTTGAAGTAGAAGAAAAAGAAATACAGAGGATGGAATCATTTGCACTTCTGTTGCTTCCATGGGCATGCCACCTATTGTTACAAATTAACAGGAACATAATACACCAGTGAAGTCAGCAAAGCAGCATAATGTGAATAACGCAGTCTAAAACAGGACACCAAAGAAAAAAAGGTAGAAAAAAAAATCCACAACCAAAACAAATTAAAAAAAAAAACCAACCAAGCCACCAAAACCCCCTAGTTTGTCAGGCAATCAGAAAAAAACTCAAGGCCTCACAACATGTCAGTGAAAGAGCCTAGGAAGAACTGTAGCCCAGCATCGTCATTCTGTTCCTACAAGACAAAGACCCTGGAAATTTCAGGGTTAAGGAGAAAGACTGTACAGTCTCATGTAGAATTATCCTCTGGGAAAAGAGAAACAGGAATAGAAACAGGACCTTAAGGCGAGGTTCTTACACACTCCAGCAGATTTATGGTTTTACAGCAGTGTATTACAGTGTCTACCTGCAGAAGAGTTAAAGTCTTATTTACAAAAATAAAACAAACAAACAGAAAAACCCAAACCTCCTCCCTAGACCCTCTACATACACATAATACAGAGGAATTGCATACATGAAAAAGAGCAGTGGGAAATAAATGGACCCCCCTCTATGCCTTACCATAGAACACTGAGTCACACAGGCTTGAAATCCTGTGATTGTGAAAACCTGTAAGAAATATTCTTCTGTATTTTTTATAAGTCTCTAAATCACCACTGAATCAATCATCAGCATTTGTTTGTTTTTTTAAAATACAGTGAAACCTTCTGACACCTACAAAAGACTGTGCAGCACTATTACACTGGCTGGAAACTCATAACAGGGCTCCTGAAACTACCCAGTTACTTTTGTGAGGAAAACAGCAGCAGCACTGCACAGCACAATTTTTTAAACAAATTCATCACTTCTACAAATTTATTGATTTCTCAACAGAAATACTTACTGTCCTCACTTGATGAACCCAAACAAACTCCTGTATTGTGCTCTCTGGGACCAAACACTCATCCCAATAGCACAACAAGATTTTTAGCTCAGAATTACAAAGTGTACCCTTCCTACAAATAACTTTTCTTCAGAGCAGTGTTTCGAAGACCCAGGGGCCAGTTCTAATAACTCACACGTGTGTGAGACTCTCACACATTGCGCTGTATGTTCAGAAAACATCACCCTGAGATGAGAAGAACATTCCCACCCCATGATGTGCACACATCCTTACTCCTCACCATGTAGTTCGGCCCAGCACGGCAGCCGCCAGCGCCAAGGGCCGGGCCGCCTGCACCACCTACTGGTCCCTTACAGCATTGGTTCATCGCTCCGGACGGGTGCATGCATGGATGTATGCATTCTTAACTGTGTACTTTTAGTTCTTCCCCAAATTCTAAAATCTTCAGTTAAATACGATGGGAAGTTCTTCTCCAATATTCAAATTATTACCATTTTATATTTCCTCTGAATAAAATTCACACCACTTTATTGGATAATTAAATCTAAATAAGATTATGATTGAAAGCTGCACTTCACACAATTAACCAAATATAGAGCCAGTAAAGCTAGAAAACATTTGGGACAACCTGTTACCAAAAAGCTACCAAATTACTACCCCAGAGACTGGAGAGGAAAAAAGAGGAACACAAGCATTTAAGTAGGTGAGGACAGAAATGCACAGCCATCTAAAATATAAAAAAACGCTCAAGCTCTTTCCAAGGAAGTTACAGAAAAACAGTCAGACATGAAGTCGCGATGCAGCAATGATGTTCACCTGTGCAACAGGACTCTTTCAATACAAATCTCTCAAGTTATATCAGCAGGAAAGTTGGTAAAATATGCTGAAGGAGTAACAATAAATATCACTAAACCATTCCACACTAAACAGTTAAGGACTATTACGAAACTCTGGAGTCCCCAGCACTGTGAAAAACAGGATCCTCTATAGTCTAGAAACCAAAAAGAATAAATTAACTCTGGCTGTATAAAAAGTATTTATGTTTTTCCATTGCACAGACAGCCTTGAAAAAGTAAAAGAGAAATAAATAGGGCTGTGACAAGTGGTTACACAGCAGCTCGACTGAGTAGGCTCAGTAACCTTCATCATACATATTTTTCTGTCCTGATTTCCATGTACTTCCTACACAATGCATTACACAAGCTATCTAATCTTTCAGTCACAAGTTTTATTCTTGAGGCCCCAATTAAACCTCTTCCTTCTTAATAATGTTTTTCTTCTTGTCCTGCCTAAAATGGATCTCTTTGCAGCAACCTTTCTACTTCATGGAACATTGCTGACCAGGCCTGTCCAAACTGTTCTCTTTGCCAGATTAAAAAAAAAAAAAAAAAAAATATATATAAATAAAATAAGAAGAGAAGGAACCAGGTTCTTCAGCCTTTCCTCCTCGGTCATATCTTCTTTACGTCTTTCTTCATTCCTTTCCTGTGAACTTTCCACAGCTAGTCCTAGTCTTGCAAAAATAGAACTAGTTCTTCAATGTAATGGCATCACTAATTGATACCTTCTCATCCATTAAGTTGACAGTTCTTTTCTATAAAATTGCACCTTAATCAGTCACACACCACTACAGATTTTTCCTACATAGATGCTGTTTTATTATATTTGACCTTGAATCACACCCAAATGCAGGCTGTTTCTTCCATTTGTTGAGACTGTGTTCTGTGCTCCACCCTCCTTCCACTTTAGCACTGTCTGCAAATTTTAACACTGTATATTTTAATCCTTCATTGGAATTATTAATAGAAAACCGAACATGAGCAGATACAGAATGAAGCCTTGCAGAATCCCATTTAACAAACACCAGTTTGACACTGAACCATCACAGTAGAGAAACTCCTGAGAAGGGAAGCTCTTCACACCTCATTAGTAATTAAGTACAGCTCATAAACTGATGTACACTAATCTAAATAAGTTTTTACTAGTTGCTTTTGAGAACATTAACATAAAATGTCAAAAGATTTATTGTCTCCAAGATCTATTCTTCTCTCTGCACAAGTTCTGTTACAGTGTTCTAAAGGAAATCGAATATATCTGTATTTGTTACTTTTGTTACTATGCTTGTGAACTGCTTTTTGCAGTTGCTTAGATTGTAAAGAGTTAGCTCATACTAATTAGGAAAAATTTATCCGATGCTGACAGCATTAGATGTTCTCTTAGATCAATTCTATATGTCCATGGACCACAAGAATGAGGATATAATAAATACTAAATAAATGTGATGTCATCTTGAAACTAACCACTCATGAGAAAGACTGCACTAAAATCCACCTGTTAACCTCCATTTTTTAACAATAAAATGTTTACTGCAACGCTGCCCAAAGACAGGAAATGAACATTGAAACAGACCTGCCAATTTCAACTGCACTGAAGCAGTAGCATGCATCACATGCACACTCGGTGTATCATTGAATAGAAAGTTAAAAGAATACTTTGTAATTTGCAAATGTAATAAACAAAAAGGACAAAAGAAAATCTCCTTAAACCATCCCCTCTTACTCCCCCCAAAAATGTGGTCAAGGACCATCAAAATAAAACCCAGCACCATATCTACAATTTCAGAATGTTGTTTCTATTTTAAAATACTCTATCTCATAGAGAGAGCAATTTTAAAATTCTGACAAAATATGAAATATGAATTCTGAGTATACTAAAAGTGGGAGATAATATTGGACCAATGTCAATTGGACCTTCTACTTTAAGCATGATAACGCCACATTTTACTAAAAATGAGTAATTTCAAACGTGTTTTATTTATTTAACATAGCATAGATGAACTAAAGCAGACAGAAACAATGGAAAATTATTCAAGATGACAGATCTACAAAGAAATCTGCTATTTGGTAAACCAGCTGGTCTTAATTAGACATTCATTTTTGAAGGGAGGACACAAAATCTTCAGTAATCGAGCCAGTTAAATCAACACGCACACTAGTTACAAAAACATATAACTAGTGGAAGATCCTTTTCCCTCTTCACAAGGAATAAGAACAGTTTTTCTCATGGTTTCTAAATCAATTTCATGTTTGAGAGAGGCAGCATCTTGTTTCAAGAGTGGAGCTGGGAAGTTACTCAGAGAGCCACCTTCTCAAGAGCTGACAGAAATCATGAAGCTTTCATCTCTAAGATTCTGATCCCCAGCTGGATCTACCATGCAGGGCATGAATATAAACACAGCACCTAATCTCCTTCTGCCTTAGCACACAGCTGGGGAGGGGAGAACTGATTTAGCAATTTCTGGCTCTTCCCAGGCTTTCAAGTAACACAGATTATCATCCATAACTAAAACCAGAGAATTACAGGATCCCTGCAGCAGTGTAAGGCACGTAGCGTCCAGTCTTCTTGTGCCCCACAAAACTGAGAACTGAATGTGCCACCACAACACTTTCTTCTCCCACTTGCACAGGTCAGAAATAATATCCTCCTGTAGCTTCAAACACAAGCTTAGGAACCATTAGATTAAAACATCCAAAACACAACATTTTAAGATTAACAGTGCTTTTATGTGAATGCAACTGGCTAAGAAATATTGCTGCCAAAATATTATGCAATTTAATGCCAATTTCTACTTCACTGAAAAAAAAAAAAAAATTCTGAAAAGACTCCAGCATCTCAGCACACAGTAAGGAAAAGGAATGTGGTAAAACCATCACACTCCGTGTCTTATTACCTGAGTTTCCAGCTCTGCAAGTCACACTGCAATTCACCACTTCAGAAGATTTGCCTCCTGTTGCTGAAAGACAGCAGGGTCTTGTCTCACACAAAATGCTTACCCTGGGCCAAGCACCCTATCACTGAGGTGGTGCACTCTTGTAATACAAGTGACTTTGCTGAACACAGAGAACACGACGGAGTTGGGATTAAAAGGGGGCAACTCCCTGTCAGATAAGAGCTGGCCACACTGATAGAAGGAGGAGGCCCTCCCTGCTCCAGAACTGGTGAATTATGACATTGGCCCAGAGGTAACACTAAAATTCAGCAGCTGCAGCCTGGCACAGCTGCTGATACTGTGGCTGGATTGCAGGAAGCCAGTCCCATTCAAGCTGCTAAACACGAAATTTGTGGCAGGTGCACTAAGAGACCATACAGTGCTTAATGTCAAAGTCCTCCAGTGCAGGAAGAGCACTACATTTGAACAATCTTTAGCAGAGTTCTGGAAAAATCTTAGCTATTGCTTTACTTTTCAAGTTCCCAACCCATATTAGTGGCCAAAAATAAAGTCACTGTGCTAGGCTAAGACGAAGAGCATATCCAAGTCAATAACACAGTGATCAGTGGCAAGACACATTGTAATGTCTCCCAAAAGAAAAGTTTTTAATTGCAGGGTTGAATGACTTAGGAAAAAATCAGTCCAGGATAGCAATTTCCTCAGCTAATACACACAGGTGCTGAATTTCCCCTGCATGCCTCTGCAGCTTTTGAGGGAACTCTGTTGTTTCACATCCAGGATCCAAACCTGTCCAAAAACATCAGCGTGAATTCAGCCATTTATATTGCTTACATGTGAAAGCACTGACCAGCATTCTAGGTAATTGCACCAATCGAGCTTCAACTTTTATCTCCTGAAACATGAGTGGTATGTATCTAAACACAATAACAAAACTAATATTTTATATTTTTTAAATCCACCAGCAACCATAGGAGTTCTAATACAGATAAAACAGTGGCTGGGTTCAATTGAAGCCATGCCATCATAAAAGTCAAAGTGAATCTAATCAACATGATGCTGGAATTGGGGAAGCAGCTGGTCCATCTACATTAGGACTCCTAGTGCTGCCAACACCAATCAGTATTAGGTCATCATTACAATCTCTTTGCCAATCCAGGGACAACCATGATTTCTATGTTGCAACAGTGCTAACGGAAGCAAGACAATCTGAATGAAGTAGTCAAAGCCTTTTTTTAATGGAAATTCTTTTTAAAGGCACTGTGTTGATCTCATACAATGGTGAGTTAGAGAACACATTTTAATATATCCATAGGAAATTGCCTATGTAGTTGTAGTACACAATGGTATGTCTGTGCTACTTTTAACCTGCTAAAACATTTTATAATGGGTCGAAGCACAACTATCAACTTCTCTTAATGACAAATACATATCCAGTGAAGCACTACTATCCATCATGTAAGGTGTGCTCTGTTACCATGTCTTCACTGCAAGTACCACAGCCTGGACAAGACACATGCTCATTTCAACTTCTGATCATGGAATCATTAAGGCTGGAAAAGATCTCTAAGATTGTCCAAGTCCAACCATTAAAACATCTGTGCCAAAATTGCTCAACAATTCTTCATCCCTATTTGCAAACAGAAGATGTATTTTTTCAGATGCATTTTTCAAACAAGACCTTTATCTTTTCAGTGCAAAATTATACAAGTACTTCGGCAAGAAAAGCCCTGTGTATGCTGCACCAGAGTGCATAGGCTGAGCTGTCCCAGCATAGGAAGACGGCACAGGGAGGCTGCAGCTGCTTAGCTGTCCCGGGCTGTAACGCCCACAGTCCCAGCCCACCCCACGGGCTGGGGCACAGATGCCAGCTCGGCTCCACCTCGGGAAGGGGAGGAGCAGGGGCGGGGCGGAGAGGGAGGGGAGGGGAGGGGAGGGTTGTGCCCCCAGCCCAAGGGCCGCCCTGGAGCCCCGCTACGCTCAGCTCCGCCTCCCCCGGCTGCCGCGAAGGGCGGACTCTCCTGCTGCTTACCCGCGGGTGCTGCTGGGCGCTGGGCGGCGGCGCTGCCCCGCGACCTCGGGGCTCTCGCCTGCCCCGTCNCGGGCGCGAGTGGCGGCGGGGCCCGCGGGCAGCCCCGAGCCCCGCCCGGCCCTCCTGCAGGTGCCAGCGAGCGAGGAGGGGAACATCGCTAGCCACGTGTAGGAATAAAAACACAAACGCCGTGTAGCTAGTGTTTAGAAAATAAAACTCTTAGCTAAAGCCAGACGAATTATGGAATTGTGTAGGTGGGAAAAGAACTTGGATATCACTGAGTCCAGCTGTTCACCCAGCACTGCCACTTCCACCACTAAACCATGTTCATAAGACCCACATCTACACATGTTTTAAATACCTCCAGGGAAGGTGATTCCATCACTTCCCTGGGCAGCCTGTTCCAATACCTGACCACCCTCTTGGTGAAGAAATTTACCTAATACCCAATGTAAACTTCCTCTGATGCAGCTTGAGGCCATTTACTCCTGTCACTGGCTATCAGCGAGAAGAGAAATCCCCATCTCACTACAGCTTCCTTTCAGGCTGCTGTAGAGAGTGATAAAGTCTCCCCTGAGCCTCCTTTTCTCCAGACTAACCAAATGCAGCTCCCTCAGCTGCTGCTCACAGGACTTGTGCTCCAGACCCTTCACCAGCTCTGCTGCCTTTCTCTGGACCCACTCCAGCACCTCAGTGTCCTTGCAGCGAGGGGCCCAGAACTGCACACAGGACTCAAGGTGTGGCCTCGCCAGCGCCGAGTACAGGGCGGGGGATGATCACTGCCACACCATTGCTGATACAGGCCAGGATGCCCTTGGCCTTTTTGGCCACCTGGGCCCACGCTGGCTCATGTTCAGCTGCTGTCAACCAGCACCTCCAGCACCTTTTTCACTAGGCAGCTTTCCAGCCACTCTTGCCTCAACCTGGAGAGCTGCATGGGATTGTTGTGACCCAAGTGCAGGACCTTTGCTTTCTGTAACAAATGAGGGAAAAAACAACCGATCCCACGCTGACAGGGTGTTACACAGACGCCTGCGCTACACGAACCCTGTGAGTTGACACCACAGCCTCTTGAGAAGTGTCCTCCTCTCAGGACAGACCAGAGACACAGGAACAGCTTCGTGCCATAGTGCTAGGCTAGTTTGTCCTGGCCTGCTTAAACTAAGCAGCCACTCATGCTGTTCTCGAGAAAGTTCACCAGTTTCCTAACACCAGCTAGCCCAATCCCTCTTGAGCACACAGGCTGTCATTTGACAACACATTAAAACATCGATCTGGTTTTGAGGGGTTTTTAAACCCAGTAGTCCTTCCAGCAAAATGTGACCAAAACTCCCATTTTGTGAAATCATGGGCTGTATTGTAGCTGCACGACTACCTGTGTTGTGTGCTGCTGAGTTCCGGGGCACAGTGTGCAGCAAGTCAGTAAATTAGTTAGCACACAAGCAAATAAATAAAGTAACAGGGAGCAGCATTGGCAAGCGTGTTGCAAAGATATCCAAGCAATTCTCATGCAGCCACCACAGGTCTGACAGACCCAGAATGAGATAGAGCTAATAAAACCTGGTGAACCCAAGCTGTGCCTGCATCTGTGGTGCAATTAATCTGTGACACAAGCAATCTGCCTGCAGATAACTGTAAGCTGACTTTATGTACAAATTTAACAACTCACATTAATTAATACTTAGAGATTGATTGAAAAAAATACCATTACTACTTGGCAACACATAACAAATACCATTACAACTCACAAGCGTGAACATTGTGCATTAATAATTATGAGACATAGCAGAGTCATGATACTGTACATATGCATTTTGATTTTATAATTCAATTTTGATCTCCCTATTATTATTGTCTCTTATGATAGACAATTAACATAAATTATGTTACTGTAGCACACAGAAGTCCCACTCGCATACTCTATTGCCTTGAGTGACACACAAATAGATGACAAAAGGTAACACCACAAACTGTTAACACAGACCTATGAAACAAAAGATGTTAGAGTATGAAGAGATGATGAGAATGGTCAACATGCCAAGAAGAGATCTTTGCATACTAGTAGGTCAGCTATTGTCAGCTTTATAGACATCACAGTAAAATAGCCCATTAGGGAGGGAAGGCTTTGCATGATGATAAAAACAATGCTTTTTATTAAGAAATTATTAAGAAATTTATTAAGGAATTATGTAGTTTCCATAACATATTATCAGTGTTTCTCCAACCCATGTCAGTTTAAACCAAGAACAACTGTGTCACAAAAATTTCTGCTTCTCCTGTTGCTCTGACATCTGCAATCCACATGGTGTGTTTGAGCAGTCTTCCCAATTCCTAATGTTAGGGAGTGTCAGTGACCTAAGAGGGGGACATACTTGCTATCTATGGCAAAGACAAAGCATCTATACAATTTCCAGTCTTACCTCTTCTGAGATGAGTGCCATCTTCTGGCAAAAAAAGGCAGAAAGTTAAAACAATCTATAATTGTTCTGCATGGCTGCTCGAACCCAGATGTTATGCAAAGGTAGTTTGTAAAGATTCATTCATCTGCCTGATATTCATAGCTGGTGCCTCTTTAAGACCATCTCTAGCCTTAGCTGGTATCTTGCAAAAGTCCAAGGTCAGCTGCTCTGCTGGTAAGACCTATTGAAGAAAGCTAGAAATGAGGCCCTCCCTCACCTTTTCCGCGGGAACTGTTTTTAAGCTGAGGTTGTACCACTGGCCCTTGCCTGTGCTACATCACAGCCAGGCAGCAGCTACATCTACACCTTGCCTTCTACCTCCTCAATCCTGACTCAGACCTGCTGGCTGGGCTTCCTGGCTTGGTCTCGGACCTGCCTCATCACTACAGACTTGCTGTGCAATCACTGGACTATCACTGTCTCTGGCCTTCTCATGAGCCAAATGTGCTTCTCCACATCCTGCTGCTTCTTGGTCAGGTCTCATCTCCCACCTGCCTTGGCACTGTTCTCACCTTCCCTCTCAGAGCAAACAGCCCTCACTGTCCCCTGACACTGCCACACTAAACCCGCCACCACACCCCATGCTTGAAAATTTAGTCACATGGAGCTTTTAATGTGCAGAACGACTTTGCTGACTGTCCATGTAAAAAAAAACATAAGCCACATGAGGAAGCAGAAACACAGATTACTCTCTCACAGCTCAGCTACCTGCCACAGCCATGCCGCTGCTCCACACACCTTTGTTTCACATGAAATTAATTCCTACCCTTCAAGTTTTTGTAAAGATTTGTAAAGCCAGTGCACCAGCCATCAAGACAGCTCTGACTTGGAATGCAGAACCAGGATGAAATGTCATTCTTTGCATAGGACTAATTAGAACTGCTGTGGCACTGCAGCTGTTCCTGGCTGCTAGACTGGCTCTGGAGGTTGGAGAGAGCCAAGCATACAGATAGTCAGCGTGTGTGTACTATGATTGTTGCTCATCTGCAAGGTCTATACGTGAACTAGAATCCTGTTGAATTAGGCTCAGTATCTGCTGTGTATAAGCAGAATACAGATGCACAAATATTTAAATATAAAATGGAAGATGACAGACACACAGATGGAGGAGAACCATTTTGAGAAGTATGATAGGCAGAAGTCTCAGTACATCAGGAAACTTACCATTATCCAGTTTCATGACATAAAGAGATCAGCATTAATCAGGGTTTGAAGTAGAAACATGATACACTTCTGTGGATATTTAGGAGACCTGGGAAAAAAGTGAAGGAAATAGTAAGAATAATAGAATCGTAGAATCATCAAGGTTGGAAGAGACCTGTAAAATCATCAAGTCCAACCATCAACCCTGAACTACCACTGTAACCCCTAAACCAGTGCCAGGTCCAGACACCTGTTAAACACCTCCAGGGTTGGTGACCTCCCCAGACAAAGAGGACAATGAAAGAAAATTACATGCTTTTCTGAAAGTTCAACTAGTGGCTATAAAAAATTGTATTCAGCTGGTGAGAGACAGGACACAAGTACTTGGTACAAAAGACAGATGTGGGAAAGAGATAGGCTGTAAAAGCTTGCAGTTAATAAAAGACACTTGCCAAGACCAAAGAAAACAATGTTCTGAGAGTTAGGATGAAAGATGAAAACATGGAGGAGTGGTGTGGATGGATAGGGAGGACCATATAATAGAGATCTGATGCAGAGAGAATCTTAAAGACTTAGAAATTGACTTTAATAGGTGATTCATGTGATAATTTTAGCTGAACCTATGTCTGCTTTGAAAAAAGAGATCATACCAGTTTTACACTGGCTATATGCCCAATAGAAAAATCTGTTAATAATTTCTTTCATTTCTGACTTTAAAAACTATTTGACTATTTCAAAATTACACAGTATTGCAAGACTAAGCATCAAATAAGTGATTAGCATCACCTGATGTGATGGAATTGCTCAAAACCCAGCAGGTATGTTTGAAAGAAAGTTTGCCTAATACAGGTACAATTCACTGGCACAAGAAACAGCAGTGAGGAATGTAGAAAGCAGTGGATGTCAGCAGCATGTATGCATTGATAGAGTGGTCCTGTTTTCACCTTTTGCTGCTTATGCAAGTATTAAATTGGTATTTAAAATTGGTTATTAAATTTGCATTTTTTACCACTGTGGTTATCTTCTGCTTCTCACTCTTCAGTTTACTGCTCTGTATCTTCAATCCTACCATTCACTCATCCAAACTACCCAGCCTGTACTTCCACACCTGACCCCATCAGTCTCATCTGTTCCTAAGATCTCTCAATAGAGAAGAGTCTTTCCTGCCTAACTTATTTTTCCACAAACATCTTCCTGGCCTTGCCTGCTTCATTTGCTCAAAGATTCCCCCTCAATTGCTTCAAACACTTCTAACACCTAATTGTTTCTTGCTGTCACCATGCCAGTGTGGTTCCTAACTCCCCATGCATCCCTAGTTTTCTCCTACTCTCTTTCTGTTGTTGGTGACTTTTACAAATTTTTCAAAGGTAATTGCTGAAACCTTGACATGCCTTTTAAATAGTACTATAGGAAACAACACAGTGACTCACTGTCTTATTGCACTGCAAAACTCTAAATGTCAGTCTTTGAGAATATGTAAAGTGTTCCTAAGGTACTCAAAATGTAAGAGCTGGTGTGGTTGATTGTTTTATGAAATAGTAGTTAGATTGCATTTTGAAATGTTATAAAATGCCAGAGCACATTGTCCTAGGATGTACATTTGTATGTTTTAGTTATGTTCACAATGGTAGAAATAACAATCAAAATGCAAAAAGAGAACACAAATAATGTGATAGGTTCTTTTACAAGTGTTTTCATTGCAACTAATGGAAGTCTGTGCTATTTAATGAGCTACTTAAATTTTTCGATTTTTTTCCTTACAGCTATCTCCAAAAGGATGCTTCTGAGCACAGAAAGCAGTATGCAACAGTGCTAAGGTCCTGATGACAATACACCAAGGACAAGAATGGAAGTCAGTTTATTGAGCAATTCTACTGTTGTAAACAGTTCATCCATCAACCATAAGCAGTTAGAAGGGCATAGCCTCTGGGAAGTCATTACTATTGCCACTGTAACTGCAATTGTAAGCTTAATAACCATAGTGGGAAATATTCTTGTAATGATATCCTTTAAGGTCAACAGTCAGCTCAAAACTGTCAACAATTATTACTTGCTCAGCCTTGCCTGTGCAGATCTCATCATTGGGTTATTTTCTATGAACCTTTATACATCCTATATACTCATAGGCCATTGGACTCTTGGAAGCCTTGCTTGTGACCTGTGGTTAGCACTGGACTATGTAGCTAGCAATGCCTCAGTAATGAACCTCCTAGTCATCAGTTTTGACAGATATTTTTCCATCACAAGGCCTTTAACTTACAGGGCCAAACGCACACCCAAAAGAGCTGGCATCATGATTGGTATGGCTTGGCTAATTTCCTTCATGTTGTGGGCACCCGTAATCTTGTGCTGGCAGTATTTTGTGGGTGAACGAACAGTACCACCTGAAGAGTGCCAGATACAGTTTCTGTATGAACCCATTATTACCTTTGGTACTGCAATTGCTGCTTTTTACATTCCAGTGTCTGTGATGACCATTCTGTACTGCCGCATTTATAAAGAGACGGAGAAACGCACCAAGGACCTCGCTGAACTGCAGGGCTCGGAGTCTGTGGCAGAGTTTGAGACAATAAAGCCTCAGAAAACTCTCCTGAAGTCTTGCTTCAGTTGCAAGCAACAAAACTTAGTCAAAAGAGAGAGGTGTCAGGCTTCTTGGTCTTCATCTAGTCGAAGTACGTCAGCTACAGCGAAGGCGTCTCAGGCGGCGAGTACTTGTATGGACTGGGCTAAGGCTGACCAGTTAACCACTTGCAGCAGCTATGCATCATCAGAAGATGAGGATAAACTTGCCACTGACTCGGTTTTCCAAGTAACTTACAAAAGCCCATCTAAAAGTAAGGCAGAAGAGTATAATGAGACTACAGATGTCGTTGTCAAAGACCAACCTGAAGAAAATGATTTTGAGAACCAGAAATACTTTTTGTCACCTGCCAAAGAACACGTACAGAAAAATAAAAAATGTGTGGCCTATAAATTCCGTTTGGTGGTTAAGGCTGATGGCACCCAGGAAGCCAACAATGGTTGCCGAAAAGTAAAAATAACTCCTTGTTCTGCTGCTCTGTCAAAGGACCCTTCCATCAAAAGCATGGATCCAAATATAAATAACCAAATCACCAAAAGGAAGCGGATGGTTCTTATAAAGGAGCGCAAAGCGGCACAGACTTTAAGTGCCATTCTTTTGGCTTTTATCATCACATGGACTCCCTATAATATCATGGTTTTGATCTCCACATTTTGCTCTGACTGCATTCCCCTGACACTGTGGCACCTTGGATATTGGCTATGCTATGTGAACAGCACTGTTAACCCCATTTGTTATGCCCTCTGTAATAAAACTTTCAGGAAGACTTTTAAGATGCTGCTTTTCTGCCAGTGGAAAAAGAAAAAAGTGGAAGAGAAACTATACTGGCAGGGCAATACTAGACTGCCATAATTGTTCTTGTATAAGGAATAAGGGGAAATATAGATATTGATGTAACCTAGCAAATTCTATCTTTTCAAAGCTGTTGCTGTTGTGTCTAGTGGTTAAAAAAAAGCTGCTGAAAAGTTAAATTTTGCATGAAAGTAGTGTGCTTGGGTTAAAAAATTCAGTGGCTGCTATGAGCAACACAGGTTGTTTTTGACTATGCAGTAGAATTGCATTACAGTTATTGTGTTTGGTGTCTTATGTCCTTTCTTTCAGCCTGAGAATAGGTAGAGTAAATTATAAACTACTAGAAATTAGACTGGGATGGTCATCCGGTCATCAGGTTAGGTCATCCAGTCTGTCTCCCTGTAGAGCAGAACTGTTTCTTCCTATAGTTCTTTGCTAGTGTATTGTTTATTTAATTTTCAATGTACCAAGCAATGCAGCCTGTGCTACTTCTGTTTTGAGACTTTACCATTGGCTGTTGAGATGAAACAAGGACTATCTAAAGGGTAAATGCTGTCATCCCCAGTACTAAATGATTAGAGAGATTCATAATACTCCAAATGAACACACACATTATGGCAGAATATAATACTGAGAAAATTTCCACTTTAAGGATGACTCTTGTGGAGACATAGGAAGGGCTCATAGTGGAAGAAATAGATAATGTATTTTGTACATAAAGAAGCAAGTCCCAATCTCAGTTCCATCATGCAAGTCACTGTCATTTGTAAAAATGGTGATGGTTAGAAGATAGTTCTGAATTTCTCCAGTTCCCAGTACCTCTGAAGGAAATTTAAAAATTTTATTCAGCAGTGACAATGGTACAAATCAGAACTGACTGTAAAGCATAATGGACACAGTCTATCTACAACACAAGGAAAGTATTTTTTGCAATCTCTTTTGTTGTGCTACACCTTGCTCCAAAAGTTTCCATTACATTTGCCTATATATAAACAGTGAGACAACTGGCATCCTTAAAAGAGGAAAGATTTTTTAATGCAACTTTTTAATGTTTCTATACAACTATTAAGAACACTGTATTCTTTGTCTTTAAATAGCTTTACAAATACTAGTCAACATCAGGTGCTTGCAAACGAGTTATCTTCAGGCACTCTCTTTTGATCCAGCAAAACCACATCTGCTACAGATGTGGCTGGAGTCAACCCCTCTGGTGGCTGTGGCTTCTGGGACTGGTTTGTACTGGCCTAGTTATGAGCTGAGACTGACCACTAGCTGAGATCTGAGGGGGCTTTTGGTGCCAGAGCTGAACTGCCTGTGCCTGCCTGGCGTCTGTGTTAGGTGGGCAGGAGTCCTGCGGCACTGACCAAGTGGGTGGGTAAGCAAGGGGCTGCCTTCAGCAGAAGGCCTTTGGAACAGAGCTGGTGACCTGGCTCCTTGTGCTGGGAACAAACAAGAAGCCTCAGAAAAGGTCATGAGAAAACAAAGGTAATGGCAACGGGAGTCATGAGGCATGGAAGTCCTAAAGAAAACAAATTTTTATGAAGAAAGGAGAAAGATCTTCATGTACAAAAAGTTCAAATTCAGTTCTAGCCTTTGTATCAAAATTCTGAGTGAGATACTCTGAAATACTAGTTTGGGACAATCTTCATATTATATCTACTATACACTTTAGTGGGGCATTGCAGTGGTGACATTACCCAGTTGCATGTTTCAGGGATTGTACAAGTCATCGTGAATGTACCATTGCTCTCGGTGAAATTGTATAATTTATTAAATTATCATACCATCAGAATGTTTCCCTACAGATGGATAAATCCTCCATGTCAACAATCACAGTACAAGTAATTAACATTTTTTTAGCCCCAGTGTCCACAGGGGAAAATTTTGTCAGTGAAAGATTAGCAGTGTACTGATGTAAAAATATGTTCTCTAACTTCACATGATTGATTTCGTAATGCACCATACTGTGCCTATTATTTTTTGTGCATTAGCCTATGATTACTTATGAAAGGGAAGCAGAGGTCTTTATAAAAACTCTTTCATCAGCTTTGCTCTGTCACTACCCAGAGCTTTTCCTGCGTACAGTAACTATGTACAAATTGGTTATTAGAGTGGGTTTATTTTATATTACATTAGATCAGACATTCAGTAAACTCTGTTTGATTTTTACCAAATGAATATGTCTCTCTGGGGGCACAAGCTGTACTTAAAGGCAAAATTTATGAGGTAGCAACAGTTCCTGCTAGCTACACTGTTATTGTTGAAGTTAAGCATTGGCTCCTATTGAAATTAAATGGGGTATTTTTTGTTGGTTTTGGTGTCTGTTGATCAAGAATGTTCTGTAAATGTTTATGGACTCTCTGCTCAGTAAATGTATTAGAATACACAGTGATGGATGCAACAATGTTGGTTCAATGTAATAGTGAAATATGTACTCAAATTATGCTGCTAGCACCTAACCATGTGAGAGATTACATGGCCACAGATAAGTACATTGTAAATACCAAGAATTATATAAAGAGGTGTGTGTTGCTTTATTGTTATGTAGAATGCTTATTCTTAAAAAAAATCAAAACCACAAAAAGACAAATGTGGTCCTCATCAGAGTATCAGTTAGTACTTGGTTATATTTTGTACCTTTAAAAAGTGTTGTGGGACTTTTGCAGTGTAGGAAAATCTTGTTACCTGTATTTCTGTCCCTTTAATGAAATTTTTACTGATCCTGTAATTGATTATCATCATGGACTAATGAAATGCTTTTTGTAAAATTACATTTTAGTTATACATAATTTTGTACACATACATATATATAGATATGTATGTAGTATCAATATAGATGCATAAATACACATCCCTAACTAAGCTTTTCAGAGACCCAGCACCTTTTATATTTTCAAGTATTGAATTTTCCCATAAACTGGGGGTATGATTTTTGTCTCTCCCTTTTCTTATATGCCAGCCTCCCTACATATTCCAGATTCCAATACTTGGTCAAATAACATTAATTTTTTACAAATATAATTTATGTTTGTAGAGAAATACTTGGAAGAGTTCCCAGAATTTTTAAGCAGATGTAGAACACCTGGATACAGTTGTGCACTTTCTGTGACTACTCAGAGTGAAGAGCTTTGCAAAGGACAGCTCCTGTAATGCTCCTGCAGTTGCTGGGTAGTCAGTGGCTTCTGTTTTGAGACACATGCTAGACCTTAACTCTAAAAAAGGATACTGTGTCTTTCCACTTGAGTGCTTGGGTTTACTGCCAGCAAGTCAGTAAGAGGCCACTCTGTTTATGTGGTTGCCCCAAATCTCCATTGCTGCCTTTTGAACCCTGACGGAAATATTCTTCTGCATATATTTGACGGTTGAGTGTCATAAAACCCTAAACTTTAACCATTGAAATAAGCTTCTTGTTTATGATTTTATTAATAGTGACCCTATAAGTAGTTAAAACAATTAAAAATTGATAACATCATGTTGTAAAACAGGAGATAATCTATGACTGTTAGTGGTTTCAGAAAGGGATGGTGTTACAATTGTTTTTTCCATCTTGGTAAATGTATTTTTTCAGGATTAAGGAACTTCAGTCTTTGTTACACTCAGTAAAAGCACTGCCTTTTGCTCAGTATTTATGCCATTAGTCACTAAATGTCACTAATCTCTTCATGTATCTGCTTATATACCAAAGTCTGTCCTCTTCAAATAAACCAAACATTTCAAATCCTTCAGAAGTTTTCTTCTCAACAGGTACTTCTCCAGACCCTGCTTGCTGATGGCTTCTGTTTCAGCAGACCTCTTAAATTTGGGTGTTTTTACTGAATTCCTGGATTACAATGCCAAAGTAGAAGCTGAAGTATCTTTTAATCCTTACATGGAGCAGCAACCTAGACATAGTGGAAGTCAGATGGTTGTTTTAGTGTGTGCTGTCCATAAGGCCTCATTTAGTGTGCAGTTCAGGGGGTAGCTATAGGAGGAAGAGTGGAGAGAGGGTTTAATGGAGGATTCCAGCTGTGGAGCATGGCTGGATTCAGCTTTGTAGCCCCCCACTCAGCCTGTGGCCTGATGCCTTCTGAAATGCAAAAGGCATGAGAGTGACTAAAGGACTGTTTGTTAGTTCTAGTAGGAAAAAATGAGGCCACGCACCTAACGTTGTTAATTTTTTGATGCACAGCATTGCATCAATAAATTAACAACATTAGTCAGCTAGCCCCTAAAACCACTTTGTCATACTTTTAAATCTATGGTTAACACATAAAAAATAAGGTTACCTGGAAGTCTGGGAAATCAGAAACAAAAGCAAGCGCTTTCTCATATGAAAATTGAATTATTTTTAAAGACAAATAATAAATAAATTCTGATTTGATTAATGTGGCATTGTATGTGAGAGTGTGCTTAAGTTTCCCGCAGTTGAGAAAACAATATAAGGAGAAATGCAAAGTAGCAGAGGTAATGAAAACTATTTGACTGGTGGTGTTAGGAGATTGCATGGTTAAAGTGGAACATGCCTCCCATTCACAGGTACTTAGAGCTGGAACCTCTTGCTCTAGACCTCATCATACTTACTCATTTTGGAAGGATATTTATTTGACAAAAAAATTTGTCTCACAGCTACTCATGGGAAGACCCTTCTTCTTTCTTGTACTGCAGGAGGCAGTAAAATCAGGAAAGAGAGCATAGGAGAAATGTGATTGGTAAAAGAAAATAGGAGTGGGTAGAATAGAAACCTCCATGTTTCAGTCTGTGATTTCACTGATTCAGGATTGAAGGCCAGATGCCTTCAACATTTTTCTGGGTATCTGGTGATCAAGGTTCAGCAATGGAAGAAAAAAAATCTGTTCAGTTAAGATAGTCTTTTGCCAAGGAGTTATGAAGTAAAATTTAGCCTACTTTTAAAGGGTCCATGCTGGTGGGTGTTTTAGAAAATTCTTACTTATTTTCATCCAGTACTTAGTACCAAACCCAGCCCCAATACTCATTTCCATCTGTACTTTGTTTAGAAGTTGGAATGTAGCTCAGTCCCTGAGTTCAATTAAAGGTCTCAGGTTTTTTGCTGGTAGGCTTCTTGTTATGAGTTTTTATTACATTTTAATCTAATTTTTAGTCTGGAATTCAGTGCATAGGTTTGTAGGGCTCCAGTTAATACTAGAGTCCCTCCAACACTGGGCAGCTGGATTTGGACTGCTGGTGCCCAAGTTATTCATACAGCTTATTTGCAGAGTCCTTTCCTCCAAAACCCTCCAAAAAAGGCCACGGGTGTGCTGCAGAGCAGGCTGCCTACCTTTGATCAGCAGATGCAGCCTGTGGACTTTCCCTCCTGCACATGTCAAGGTTATAAAAAACACATTTTTGGAAGGTGTGGGAGAATCTGGCTATATGGCCAAGAATTCTTATAGAGCTGTGTGAGACTGGCACTTAGGTGATTTTCTTGTATTCTCATTACAACTTTGGAGGCATCCTGATAGAATTATGCAGAACCCACATTAAAGTGGCTCAGTGATATAAACTCAATTCAGGTACTAACCATTTCTTCCCCTATCACACTTCTGTCTTTGGACAAAAATTCAGGGGGAAAAAAATCAGATGCTGCAAAATTGGCATGTGTGCTATGTTGGCCTCACCCATGTCACATAACTGTATCTCTTTCTGAAAATGCTGCACTGCATCATGAAAAATAAAAATTGCTTTCTTGGCTTTTCTGCTTCCAAAAGAGTTTCTCATCTTAAGCAATGATGACAGTTTTGGTCCTCTCAAAACACAATAAAATTTATTTTCTGAGGCAATTTTAATTCAAATTATAAATATTTTAAATTAAAAAGCAGGATTTTGACAGTATCTGTTGGTTGAGTTTCTTTAACTGAAATATCTAAGAAAACATACAAGATAATCTAATCATTATCCTGACATTTTGTATAATGCAACAATAAAAACTCTTCAGTTGTCATTCAGCTAATGCAATGATACAGAAATGTGTGAAGCAACTCAAACAGTGGTAAAAGAAAACAACGTCTTCAAGGTTATAAAAATTGAAATACTTTTTTTTTTTAAACAGAATAATTTATAATTAAATATTATTTTATTTTATAATTAGAAAAAAAGGCACTGTTTAATTGATGTCAAGGCTGAGTATTAAAACAATTGAAACTAGTAAATGTGAAATAAAGGCAGCATTCTCTTCTTTTCTCACAGTGGTATTAAAAAAAGAAAAAACTGAAGCACAGCACGGAACAGGGAGAAGTAACAGTCAAATAATGGTAAATGAAACGGAGTAATCTTTAGGGGAAAAATGGAGGAATAAATAAAAAATTGTAATATCAATTTGATTTTTTAAAAAATGCATTCACTGAGTTTCTTGGGGGAAAAATTCAGAGGGGTTGTAAGCTTTGGATTAGTGGCTTTAAATGGGAAAGCTGACAATCCCATTAGTGCTGAGTGCTTTAAAATGAAGGAAGAGAAGAAAAGCCTGTGCTGAATACTTCATTGTATATGGGATCATTAAAAAGTAGAGATAAAAGAAGAGTCAGTGAAGGGGGAAAGAAGCCATGGGACATGAGGTTAATTCCAATTTTATATATTAAAATACCATTCAGTAAAGTTAGAAAGAAAAGGCCTGTTGGAGCCCTGTGGTACAAAATACTCTCCACTATGTATTTGGTAAATGTAGGTATTTAACTGGAAATTTCTTCACTGCATGATATATGAAGATGTGCAATTACAGATGTGTGATCAACCATGAATACTGACACCAGAGCGAAACCTTCTGAAATGCATTTTTATTTGTGTATATATTGTACAAGACATCATATCCTGGATTTCATAACGGACTTGTTTTATGGCTAAAATACTATAAAATTTGTTATTTGAATTTTCTGGTTTTTTCAATCTTGTGGTAGAGGCCTTGGTTTCTGACAGTTTCTCACTTGTGTGGTTGGCATATTTCTGTGACATGTTCCAGTCCTGGACAATAAAAAGCCCTTGCAGAGGCCCAATTTAAATTTTCAGTCATGGTTACTTAGGGTGATTACTCAGTCAGTGAGTTCACTTCAGTCACTGGAGAAAGAGTCCATGTTCCTATCAAGAGTCCATGTATTCCTATACACATGGCTTATCTACAGTTCAACTTTCTGACAGGGGCAGGCCTTGGTAGGGTATGACTGGTGGTGCTCAATGGGTTTGATCATCATCCATGCAAACTTGCACGGGCGTTGCTTGTTGCAGTCTTTTTGCCAGTATATCATGTTCCTACGGTTTAGATTTGCTCCAGCACAGGCGTCGTACCACCAGCCTCCCCCAGGCGTGCCATTAAGTTCCAGTTTAGCACAATTCATAAAGTAATTGTCATTGTCTCTGTCCTTGGTGGTGAACTTCTGGTTGTCATGAAGATAAGCTTCTGTGTCCAGGGTCAGCGCATCAGTGGCGTTGCCTTTGTAAAGACCAACCCTGATTCGGTATTGAGACTCTTCACCCTCAATCAGGAATGGCTCATACTGTCCCCATTTGACTTCAGCGTTTAAGTTTACAAGTTTAACTCCAAGTATATATTGCACTGAGCTGCCAGTTAACTGATGCATGTATTCATTTCCTAACCAGTGGTTCTCATGAACAGAGCCAAATCCGTATTTGTAGTCCTGCCAGGTCCTATCAAAGTCGACAGTACTGTTGGCTGTAATGTGCTGGATTACTGTCCAGCCACCATCCTGCATGTTACAAAAGACAACAATTGGTTCCTCTTTTGGTTGGATGATGTAAAGGCCATCTCTGGAATTTCCTTTGGAGTGCTGTAAAATCTCAAAACAATCCCTTGGATAGTCTGAGTAAAAAAAAACACCAAAAAAAAATTAGAGTAAATTCTGTTCAAATAATAAATTTCAGAAATTGAACCGTGTCCTTTAGAGTGGCTGAATGACTCCGTTCTGACTGGAAGCTGACTGACTTCATTGCAACTGATGGGCACTTACTTAGCTAAAGAGGGAAGATTTCTGGGAGGAACATGCAGGAAATACTCAGAAATTCAAAAAATTGTTTGTTACCCTATCATACAACTGAAGTATGATTTTGCATTCATGACAGAAATATGGTTGAAAAGCCAAAAGCTATGTACAGATCATTCCTTTTCCACCGGTGTTCTTCCAGTTTGAGAACTCAGCAAGTTTGCAAGTCCATGTGCCATCTGCAGGACAATTGAGTTCAACAACTAGACCTAGTCTTTTCCTCAATGAACAAATTAAATTCTTTAGAACCAATTTATACTTCAGGCACCTCTAACATCCTTGCATTAAATTCTGAAATGCATGCCATGTGTTCTTTGATAAAAGGGAGATATTAAAGCATATTTCGTGTTCATATAAAGCTTATAAACATCTGAGGATTTTCTTAGGAAGAGTTCTTTTCACTCAAACTCCAGGCTAAATTTTATCATGGATTTGCAGGTAGAATACAGCTGTGTTCAGTGGTGTTCAGTGCTGGACACCAATACCAGGAAAATAGGTAAAAGTGCTTTTCCATTTTATTGCTCATCCAGCAGACTCAGAGGGTAATAAAAATGGCACATAAGGCTTGGGTTGACCCTCTCTATTGGGCTAAAATATTTACTGGGTTTTTTAAAATGAAACATATATAAGGTAACTTCTTGCTATAGTATAATATCAAGCTTCTCTGAGACTAGGGCACAATGCTCTGAATTTTACAATTGATTCTGAGGTTTCTTAAGAGCCAGAACTTAATTCATTTATATATACATTTACAGATGTATGAACTTACAGAGAGAGAATTCCTTTTGTAGAGAAGGATGGTATTCATTGTTCTGTTACTCAGAAATATGTTTATGAATTGAAATCACTCACTTCTCCATAGAGTCGAAAGGCATGTCTTTATGTCATTAAACTATGGAATGTTTGTAATTTCTATTTAATAAAAACTTGAAAATTTTATTATCTCTGTGAGAAAAATTCAGTAAAAACTACATTTGATTGGTAGACTACCTGACTCCAAACCTGATGCCATGATTTTATAGAAGGATTACTTAAGTAATTTCTATGGTGATACCCACAGATCCTTGCAGTTGCCCTTCTCAGTGGACATTATAGAACAACTTCTACAGACAGGTTCGGGACTTTGTGGCAGGATTATGTTCATATTGCAAATTATTCTTCCAGGGCTAACTTTCATATATATCGGTTGAAAATGTTACAGCAAAGCAATAAAGTAAAACACAGAATGCTTCCAAATCACTTGCAGTCTTCACGAGTACCTTTTTCATTGGCGTTACCAAGTGTCTCATAGTCTCTTTGTGGGAGAAGGTGGGCATTAGCCAGGACCATTTCCTCTTTGGTGCCCAGGGACAAAGTGCATTGAGAGAGCAAGAACAGCATGAATCCTGCTGAGCTCCTCAATAGCATCTTCCTTCTGAGTCACTCCTCCTGCAGCAATACAGAACTGTAACACAGACTGGAGCTGAAAATGGCAATATTTATGACTTTTAGTATGAAAGTCCTGAAGGAGAAAGGTTCTGAAATACTAAGCTTCAACACAGTAAGCCTCTGCCAAAACTGGCTTCTCCCATCTTTGAAGGAGATCTCCCATCTCATTTCCCGATGTCTCACACCCCATTTCTGACAAGTCATTTCTCTGACGCAGAGCACTGTGCTGAGACACTTAGCGCTTAGAACATCTCTCATCTGTCCCCTTGTGCCATGCCAGGCAATGAAACAGAATGTAATTTTGAGTGTGGCAAAAAGCCATCAAGAGTAATGTAATGACAAAAGAAAAAGCACGACTCTTAATTAACAGAGTCAAATTTTTCTTATTCCCTGAATCCAAAGTGCAGTGAAATAGAGACACCAGTGGTCGAAGGGACAGAAACAGTAACATTAGCTCTGCTGACTGTAACTCAAACAGTACGCAAAGACATGGATTTCCTACTGCTGGGAATGTTTCCATGCACTGGAGAACTCAATCTGAACTATGCCTTTTTGTGAATTTCTATATACAGATTTAAATAACAAGTCAAAGGTTTAAATCAAACTTTTCTTTAGCCTCTTCAAAACCCACAAGGGTTCGATATATTGAATTGAAACAGCTTTGAGTCTCATTTTATCCACCTTTTGGGGTACGTGTCTAGTAATCCTTCATTCAATACAGAAGAAGGCTTAGGCTATTACTGGACTAAATCCTGGGGTCCTTACTTAGGCAAACCCCAGATTCTTTGAAGAGGAGTTTCTGTCAACAACAACTTAGACTGAATCAGGTAAACAAATGTTTCCCATACACTCAAAGGATATATTTACTTAGACTCTAACCAAACTCTTTTAATGATTTTTTAAACTTTTTTTTTTTAAGGGCTGGGCTCCCTACGGTCGCTTTGCTGAAGGCAGAAAATAGATCTAGCAAAAAAGCTCTCCAGTCAGAGCTTACTTATTTCCTGCCAGCGTCAGCACAGAGTCTGCAGAGGCCAGTACCCTTCTCCACAGTGGCTTATGCTGCAACAAAGCCACATTCCTTATAAATCTAATGACTTAGCAGCAGATTCAGCAAACAGTTTTCCAGAGTGAAAAAATATTCAGCACATTTTTAAAAAAATGTCCAAGATAAATAATTGTAATAAAGTTCAGGTTTGAGAGTTAATTTTTCTACCTACCATACACAAAGCCAGCAAACCAGAATTTTTTATTCTACCTAAAACTATTCAGTAATAACTATGATTTACTAATAAAATATAATTTGCCATTTTATGTAAAGTTGGTCATTTGACATTGGGATCATATTAAACTGGAATATTATCTTCCGTGAAATTTGGCACAGTGCTTCTCTTAAAGCATTTAAATTCTGCTCTATTTGTATTTTCTACTGTCATGTATCCTTTTTCCTGAAAGCTTATTATTGTTTTATTATTGTTGCTATTATGAAGTATTAAATTATAAATGACTTTAAATCAAACCCTAACCTACAATCTTACTGATTTTCATGAAATTTGAACTTGGATCTGGAGTTATTTTTTGAACTGTTTTGTTTTTCTTTTAGTATTTTTGAATGAGTCAACCTTTTTTCTTCACTTATATTTATGCATAAACATTGAAGTGATTTACAGATCAATTTAATTCCAGAATAGAAATTGGTATTAAAAATTATTAAGAAAGCACCCAAGGAAAACAGCACTGGGCAGGCACCTTACCTCTTTCAAGTGAAGACTGGAAAAGAATACGAATGATCTCACTCTCTACAGTTGTACTTTGCCTGCTACTTAAGTCCAGGTGAATAAACCAGATCCAATGTGCTATCTCAAATGCAGCAAAACTGCATATTCCTTATTTCACACTGTGCTTAATCTGCTGGACTTTGCTCTGACATATTATACTTGCAAGTAAGTAAGTATGAATTATAAAGTACAAAGTTCTTCCATAATGATTAAAATGACGTAGTGATTAAATTAAATTTCCTTTATTAACCAACAGTCGTGGAGACCCATGAAGAAATTTTAGTTCAGTAAATTATGTTGCTTAAATAGACACAGGCAGATGCTAAAATTTACTATGCCATTTTGCATAGATGAATTAACTCGAAGCTGTACTGCTAGTCACATTTATATTGCACAGAGATGACTTGATTTTTAAGTACTAGGAACAATCCAACTGTAAACCGTGTTGTTACTTCATGTTTTAATGTGAATGAATCAGGAACAGTGTCTGAGAGCTCTAAAAATAGAGCAAACAAAAGCAGAACATGCTGGTCAACAGGTTTCTATTTTAGTTTATGTGGATTAACAAGAGTTAGTTAACATTAATTTAGTCAAAACTGCATGAATTAAATAAATTAATTATTCCTATGTATCTGCAAGTTCTACTGTCTGCCTGCATGGCCCTTAGGTGATATCTAATCTATCATTTACCCTTTGAACGATAAGACAACACTTAAGTTTTTGAGCTCCTTGATCCACCCTGCAACCCACTTTGATCAGATTTTTCCTTGAAACAAATCACAATTAAAGTTGATGGAACATTTAAGTCTTGTGCAAGATCTACTTCAGGATTCATGTAAAATCATAATTTCTGTTTTTCAATAATTCATCTTCAGCGAGGATTTGTATTTCATGTACAATTAAATCAATACCCATAGCAAATGTTTTAGGAAATATTTGCTAATAACATTTAAAACTCAGTGGTCTTTCTCTTCCTTTTTAAAGTACAAGCCATCTATTATACTGGAGGATGTCTACAGGGAGTCAGAACAGTGTCTTCTCTATTACACTGGTCAGTGGTAAAGCTACAGGGAAAAGTGTAAGAATACATATTCTCTGCTTTTAGCATTATGAAGCTCAGGGAATTTCTGATCTCTGTGTATTTGACTATCTAATTTATGACTAGTACCAAGTATTACAAGACTTGGCTAAGGCATGAAAATACTGTATGGTAGCTTATGAAATATAAAATTGCTTTGAACAGATACAGATCTTGCTGAAATAGTATGCTAAGAAAAGGTAGGGGAAGGTACCTTTCCACTCTGTCCGTATAGATACACCTTGAAAAACGCCATTGACTCCAGTGGTATTTATTGGTGGGCCTCTCATCACCCTGATATAAATTGGGGTGCATCTTTGGTGCCTTTGATTCCCGTATATTTCATCACTGTTTATCTCCTCTCCTGTCTTTCCATTTTTCTTTACTTTCTCGCTGTTTGCTTCTTTGTTGATTTCCAAACTTTCATCTGAGCTGGCACAGCAGAAGTGAAGTGGGAAGTGTTTAATTAGAAGAAAGGGCATCAGCATTCATTCACTCATGCTCGGAAAGGCATCTATTTTTGTAGATGAAAACTTTGAAAAACAATTAAAATCTTTACATCTTCCTCTCTGCTCTTGATTCTGAGAATAATTTTTCAGAAATTATGTAATGATCTTAAGGTCAGATTACTTTACATAGGTATGGTTTGGTCATACACAGATTTCAAAATAAAACATTGCTGCATGTCTTGTTGTTAGCCACGGTAATTAAGATACTTAGTTTCCTAGCCCAATGACCACATATTCAACCTCTGCAATATGCGAAGTTTTAGTTATCCTTCTGATTCTGCTAAGCTTTAAATGGCAAGCATTCATTTGTATTTTTCCAGTTCAGGCTCTCCTGTGTGGAAATACTCTTTACATATTCTTTATATCCATATGGCCCATCGATCCAGCCTGTCCAGATCCCTCTGCAGAGCCTTCCTGCCCTCCAGCAGATCAACACTCCTACCCAGCTTGTTATCTGCAAACTGACTGAGGGTGCATTTGATCCCCTTATCCAAATCATTGCTAAAGACATTAAACAGGACTGGCTCCAAAACTGAGCCCTGAGGAATAGCACAGGTGACCAGTCCCCAGCTGGGTGTAGCACCACTCACCCCCACTCTCTGGGCCAGGTATCGAGCCACTTTCTTACCCAGTAATGAGCGTACCCATCCAAGCCATAGGAATCCAGCCTCTCCAGGAGAATGCTGTGGGAAATGACATCAAAGGCTTGACTAAGGTCCAGGTAGACAACATCCACAGCCTTTCCCTCATCCACTTGAGTGGGTCACCTTGTCATAGGAGATCCAGTTGGTCAGGCAGGACCTGCCTTTCACAAACCCATGCTGTCTGGGCCTGATCCCCTGGTTGTCCTGCATGTGCTGTGTGATGGCACTCAGGATGGTCTGCTCCATGACCTTCCCCAGTACCAAGGTCAGGATGACAGGCCTGTAGCTGCCCAGATCCTCCTTCCAGTCTTGTAGATGGGTGTTGCATTTGACCTTCCTGTTAGCCAGGACTGCTGATAAATGATGGAAAGTGGCTCGGTGGGCAGTTCTGCCAGCTCCGACCTGGCCCCACAGACCTGAGTGTGTCTAAGTGGTATAGCAGGTCACTGAGCATTTCCCTTGGGATTATGGTGACTTCATTCTGCTGCCCATTCCTGTCTTCCAACTCACAGCGCTGAGTGGCTTGAGAACAACTGGTCTTGCTGTTAAGTACTTTAAGCTTTAAGCACCTCAGCCTTTTCCTCATCCTTTGTCACAGTTTACCCTTGCATCCAATAAAGAATGGAGATTATCCTTAGCCCTCCCTTTACTGGTAATGCATTTATAGAAACATTTTTTATTGTCTTTTAGGGCAGTAGTCAGATTAAATTCTGGTTGTGCTTCGACCCTTCTAATTTTATCCCCCCGTAAGCTCACATTATCCTTGTAGTTCTTCCAAGTTTCCTGACCCTTCTTCCAAAGATCACAAAATCTTCTTTTCTCCCTGAGTTCCAGTCCAAGGTCTCTGTTCAGCCAGGCCACTCTTCCTTGCCACCTTTTGGCACGTGGAGACAGCCTGCTCTTGCATCTTTAAGATTTCCGTCTTGAAGAATGTTCAGCCTTCCTGGACTCCTTTGCACTTCAGGAGGGGGGGCAAGCTCTCTGAAAGTCCAAGGCACTTCTGCTGGCCCCACTCCTTACTTCTCCAAGAACTTAAACATCTGTCATTTCATGATCACTGTGCCCAAGACGAACTCTGTCGTTATGGGAAAGGCTTTGACACAGGCTGGCAACTTGCACACCCAGGACCTTTGGAAGGCTTGATGTGGGTGATTTATGGATTTGTATGGTTGCCAGAAACATGCAAAATGCTGACTTACATGCAAGAAAGTTGCTCAGTATACTGAGGAGCACAGGAGACAAAGTCCTAACATGACAAACACATAAAACACATAACAAAGGGCTCACTGAGTATCTTTCCTGAAAGAAGTTTTGTGGGCACACAGCACAAGTGATTGCTTGTGCTACCAAACAAACCAATAAACCGCCACCAAACAACAAAATCAGGCTATGGAAATACTTCTGCAGCTTTGAGTGATTTTGAATTGTTTTGCTACCTTGTCTAAATGCACTTTGGTATCTTTGTACAGCATCAGTAACAAAAAAAATGTTCATAACAGCTTTCACTTGTTCTTGAACTTATGAGCTGGCATTGGCATATGAAGCGTGTGTTTTGTCTGACATTGCAGGAACTGCTGAAACACATTGCACATAAGGCTATTTTCAATACAAATTTTAAATCTCTTTTTACACATTCACTGTTTGTGAGATGAACCATTATTTGAGGAATGAACCAAAGTATATTTTTTGACTCAATGTAAAACAGAACAAATGCTACACTCTTAGAAACATTTGACTTTTCAAATGTTCAGCAAATTTGTTGAGATTTCTTACAAAAATATTTTGAGAACTGAAGTAAATACTAAAAACATATTCTTAATATCTTCCTGGTGAACCCAAGACTAAATTCTAAGGGTGTAGAAACTTAACAGAATTGAAAAGGGTTTGCTTTCAACAAAAACACTGACCTAACTTGAAAAATACAATCAAAACCATCATCATGGGAGACACTGGAAAACAACTGTTTGGTTAGCTGACAGTTAGGACTGGTGGTAATGAAAAACTTAAGTTACTCAGGTAGCTTCGAAAAACAGTATGATATGAAACATCTGGTTTGACTTTTTTATTCTGGTGGCAGAAATTGCCAGATACAAACATTGCAGGTGAAAACTGTTGGAGAATACCTGTGTGGAATGCCAATTAGGTGACACCTATCTTAAGAGGGTAGAATTTGTGATTCTGAGGGAAAGTATGTGCAGCATTGTAAGGACAATCTATTTTAAAAAGTAAAAGGCAGACCAATAAACTTAGGCAACCATTTTCTATCCTCTTTTGTTAAGAGTCTGAGAAAGACAGGCTCTTTGAGCAGGCTGGCAGTTAATAAAAGATACTATAGTGAAGGTGAAATGATGAACTATTTCTCATGAAGAAAAACAGGGACCATAGTAAGAGCTCAAAAGGTCTGGCTAAAGGGTTCTTTAAGAATTTGGAAGTCAGAAAGAAGTTGTGTAAGCAAGAGGTATCAAAGGACAAATCCTAAGAGTGACGATATAGGGATAACACAATAACTGATCTTGATAAAATTAGAGCTTAAGATTAAAAAGGTTACCGCTATCAAGGAACATGAAAACCCAACAAATATTCTGTACTTGGATTGGACATAAAAAGAAATTAAATCCAACCCCCCATTATTTTATGAGGGAGAAAGGCAAATGGCACAGATTTTTTTGTTTCTCACTTCATAAACAGTGATCAGATACTTAATGAAATGAATTTTAATGACGGAGTAGGACTGGAGGCCAGATTAAGTGAAAAACATCTCAAAAAACCTGAAGTAGTTAAGTATTTTCAAAGTAGCAAGGACAGATAAAATTCTGTATGTACCTTATGAACTAGCAAAAGTCCTCTCTGAACCATTTACGATTATCTTTTAGAAGTAATGGAGGTTCCAGAGGATTGCATTGGGCCTATCTTTTAAAAAGGGGGAAAGCTAAGCGAAATAAAGAGTGAGCTACCTTTCAAAACACAGAAAGTAAGAGAAATAAAAAAACCCAGGGGATGGTAAGGTGATGAAAAGTAACCAGCAAAGACTGGTCAAGAAAGAAATCAAACCAGGCTTGTTCCTCTTTGCTACATGGATCCCTCCTTTTCTGACCTCTGGTCCTTTCACTAAACATTTGACAGAAAGTTCTACATGCTCCCAGAGCCCCATTAAAAGTATCCCATAATAACCTTTAAACAATTGCAAAGTGCCCTTTCCCCTGCATCCCATAGCAAATCCCCTGTAGGCAGTACTTCACTGTGCCAGGAGCTCTGGGAGTTTTTCTTTGTGTTTCACATCAGGGACAATGGTCTAATCATTTTCCTTTGATAACCTTAGGAGCAGAGAAGTTTGTGCCTTCCAGTTTTCGCTGATTATGTTAACTAAGCTCCTCTGCATGTCACTATTTACCTGAACTTCACCAGGCTTTTAGCATGATTAATCCCAAAGTCTAACAACAACACAGTCCAACGACTGCAGCCTGTGACTTGGAGATTCAAACTGGACATTTGGGAAAGCTTGTTCACCTGGAGTAGCGAAGCAGGGGAAAAGGTTTCCCAGATGGGTTGTGGAACCTCCATACTTGCAGATTTTTAATACTGGCTAGACACAACATGACTGAACTGGTGTTGGTGATAATCCTGCTCAAAGTGAGGTTGACTAGAGATCACCAAAACAACCAACACTTCATCAAATGTCTGGACTTCAGAGAAAATAAACTTTAAAAGTATCTAGCATTTCAGGTCTGATCCAGATTTGGCATATTGCAAAATATGAGTCAAACTCAGAGTCACATTTTAAACTTTACCTATGTAGGTAGCAGTCAGCTTTCAGGATAATTTCTACTACAAAAACACATCTAGTAAAATCAGTTAGTTGAAAATATTTTCCATCTGAACAAAAACAAATAGAAAAAAATATTTTATAAGTACCTGCACAAATATTTGAGTCAAGAATTTCAGGTGATTATCAGCCCAAAGATATTTAACAAGAAATGTGTTGATCTTAATTTTAAATCAATTAGCTATGTGATTTAGTTTTAAACATTGTAGCTTAACCATGTAATATAGGAGTCTAAAAATTATTTTCTTAACTGGGACAAGAAGCAGCTGGAAGCATTTCCATGGCAACCATCTCATTTCCAAAGAGAAATGCTGTGACTTCTGTTGCTCTTTATCAACCTCACAGCTCAGTACCATTGCAAAAAAAAAAACAAAAACGGAGGGAGGCTTGGAAGGATCAGGAAAAGAATGCTTCAAAACATAAGGCAGGCTTTAAGTAAACAAAGTAAATTCTCATTCTGATGAGGAGCCCAAGGAAAAGAACCAAACCAAAAAAACCCAAACCAAAACACATATATCCCACCACTCTAACATGTGTTTTTGCAAATGACTGTGGAATCAATCTCTCCTGGAAATTATGTTTATCACAGATTTCACTGTCTCACACTAACTACGTGACTTAGTTTCTTGATCCTACTGTTTAAGGAAAATTCATAGCAACATGAATAATACACAGGGGGTGGATAGGGTGGGAGAAAAAAAAAAATCTGTCAAAACAACACATTTTACTGCCCACAGATCTCCCCAGGAGAGAGGTTGAGATCATACCGTAAGAATTAGTCAGATTGCTCAATGACTACTGAAAGATTTTAAGGAACTATGGTGTTAAGAACCTGTAGTTTAAGAACTTGTACAGACTAGAAAACCTGCAATACCTCTTTAACACATTGGTTCTGAAAAAAACAATAGAATTTAAAAATTAAGGAAAGTTCATGCACAGATCTCAGGGTTATGGTTTAAATTCTTATTTACCCCCGCTTCAGTCTTGTTGGCTAGATGGAGTATTGTATGGCTATGGCATACTTGGGCCGCAGATGATGGTCACCCAGACAACGCTGTCTGGAAGTGCTCCAGCAGTACAAGGCCATACACAGGCTAAAAGTACATTCCTACAGTGTAGGCTGGGAGTTTTCATCATTTATATCTGCAGTCATGCTGTCTGCACTCCACTGCTGAGACCAATACCCCTTGCATTGGCTGGAGAAGGAACACTAAAGTTACCTTCGAAAGGAACACTGGCAGAGCAAGATCTTCAGGTGCATTCACAGATTTTTCCACAGGTATGAATGTAACCTGGCTGCACTGGTAACCTTAGTCTGTATTTTGTTCATAAAGGAGCTAACTGAAGCAAGTAAGCACTGCTAAAAATAGCAAACAGAGTCGAGCCCAGTTCCTGATTCAGATTTCTGTTGATAAACCACATCACGTTGTTATTGCAGAAATACCTGCTTATTCAAATTCCTAACTTGGAATGTAAAGGAATTATTAGGATGTAAAAGTATGTAAACATAAACTATATATGTCAAGTATTAAAAACACATAAGGAAAAAATAGACAATAAAACACCATAATAGAAAAACCCCCAACAAAGCTTAAGTAAAGTTAGAAATTTAAATCTTTTCAGATTTAACCATGTTTTGCAAAGAAGCAAATTTAGAAAGTGGAAGTTGATTTACTTTAAAAAAAAGCTATCAAATTTCAACAATGTTCAAGAAGATTAAAAAAGGCTAACGAGGGACTGCAAAGCTGTAAAGGCACTTCATGAGCTTCAGAGGCCAAGTGTATTCTATCATATACAAAAGATGCACAAGAGCTACAGTGTATGAAGAAGATCATTCAGAATTTTTGTAATCAACACATTTGATTGAGAGGCAGAATTCTACAGATGTGTTTCTTTACTATGTGATACTAATGAAGGAGGCTGAAAGCAGCAGGTGACTTTTGGTGTTAGTTACTGGGATTTAAGATGACTTTTTTCACTATGAGCTATCCAGACCCTTTGGACATTTTGTTCAATTCTTCTTTTTTCCCAATGAAAAACCTGTAAACAGTGCATTATGTTAAACTCTTGTATTTGCAGTGAACTGTGTCTGATTCTATAAAATCCTTCTAACACTCTCCTCAGTGTACACTTAAACTTTTTGGAAAAAAACCCCAAAACCCTAACAATAAAGTAAGTCTTAAACATATTACAAAGAAAGCACAGCAGTTTGATCAGATCTTTCCAGGACAAATGACCTCTCCACCATTACTCAGCTACCTGGTGATAGAAATAATTGGTTGCTACCAGTGAAACACTTGAAAGAACAAGTGATGTATGCAATTATTTCTGCCAGCACCAGCTCAATAGAGCTTGTGACTTCAATTTCAACAAGACTCTTGTAGTCTTCATAAAAATGAAGGGCAAATAGAAGTGAAAAAATTCTGTGCAAATACCATGTGAATAGAAGTAGCAAAAAGCAAACCAAAAGGAAAGAGGGAGTATCAACACTACAATTCAAAACCAAAAATGAAAGGATTTCTCTACTCATTGTCTGTAGATGCTCATGTCTAATGTGGGAGACCCTTACAAAGCTATGGGTAGAGGTATTTTTATGAAACAAACATCAGATCCTTTAATCACAAACCTGGTAATAACACCATAGTTCAATTCTGATCACTTTTGGCAAATATGACGATGGATGCTGTACTTATTCCAGTATAAGCCTGTCTTTCAGTAACTTTTAGTAACTGCTCTACCTCTCATCTGAGCTCCTCCTCTTTCTGAGAGAGAACGTTTAGCACGGCAAAAATGCAAGCTCATTAGAAGGTTTGACCTCCAATTTCTTTGGATACTCTTTACTAACACAGCATATGCATTTCTCACCTGCCAAACTGAAGCATTCTGAACCACATTTGAGAAAACAACTGGTAGGAAAAGAAACACTCCTCCCTACTGCCAGAAATGTGTTTCAAGTCTTATTCTGTTCTGATCTCAGGAATGAAAAGTATTACTCCCAAGTATTTAACTGGATTCTCCACGCATCTGCATGGTGAATAGCAGTCCTGTGCCCTGCACACCAGACTGTGAGTTGAGGTGTCCTATTCTCCATTCTGAAACACAATGAAAAACTCACACCCATGTGTGCCAGACAGCAGGAAGACCCTTAAAGAATCCAGAAAGCTTCTGAGGAGAACATTCTAATATTTCATACAGAAAAAAATGTTTCTTTAAAAAACTTTTTTCCTTTTTTATTTGCTCTGTTTGCAAATGAGTTTCACCACCTGTTACATTATTTTTTAGGTTTGTATTCAAATTTAAAGAATCAGTTAAAAATTCAGTTTTGTTTGAAAAATGCCACAAAAGGTTTTCTTTCTGATGCATATTCTCTACCATTTGCCCTTGACTGAATGACAGTCTTCAATTTTTATTCCTACCAGCCATGCAGAACCAAACACATAATACAAATGATCCTAACTGTGATGTTTTGTGCATCATCAATAAATGAGCTAACTAGCTAAACTTCCACTTGTTTTTCCACAGAAAATTATTCTGTCATTAAATCTTTATAGCCTTATTAGAAACAAGGTATTACATAAAGGTTACTGACAGCGTAATTGAAGGAATAACCTTGTAATTTCAAAAGTGAACCCATTTTCCTGAAAAATCAATATTTATTATGAAAGAGGATGAATAATCCTTTATGGCTTTTGAAACATAGAAATAAAATAAATTAAAATGCCTCAGCCTATTTATGACCTCAAGAAGCTTTCACTAGCTCAATCTGAAAATAGACTAAAACTCAGGACTATTCCCACAGAATAGTAGAATATAATTTCCTGACTATAAGCTCCCTGAATATTGTACTAATATATGGCCCGAATCACCTGATTATACACACAGTATAATGTTCAAAATAGTCATTAAGATCTAAGGTCCTTTCTTTAAAGCCAATGAAAGGATGAAAGAAGTAAGATTTTCTTAAACTCTATTTTTTTTCCCACTATTGATATTGATTGCTTTTTGGAACTGAAAGTGTAATAATGTATTTATTAGAAGACTATTAGACAGAATGAACCCTGGAGTGGGGCAAAACCAGCTAGATTGTACCATTTAGGGAAGAGCCTTAAAGGGGTGCCCAGTTTTTATGTAGTGACAGAGGGAAAGACTGATGAACTTGATTTCTTGAATGGTATAGCAATCTTTCCCAGATGGAAAGAAACGTGGGATAACTGTTTTTTCTTCACTTGCATGGGTAATGGACAAATACTATTTGGCAAATACCAAACAGGCAAAGAAGTCGGTGCTCTCCTAAAGGCTGTGACTACAGTTCATTTGCTCACTTGTCTACCGCCAACACTATATTCACCTAGAAAACAATGTCTGTGGAACATCGTGGAAACATCTTCCAGCTACAGTTATTTGCAAACCTTAATATTTGAGTTAAATATGTCATGACAGCAATACTTACATTTTCTTCTACCTTTGGGGGCTTTCTCCAAATTTTTCTCCTCACAATTAATTAAAGCTTCAAGTATCTTACTAAATGAAACACTGCCAGAGAACTTCCCTGGACATGGGAATCTGCTGATTCATAGTATGCAAAGCTTGTGCAATAGCTGTCTATACATTTTTGGAATATGCCTAATAACAACACTGTCCCTCCCTTCCCAGTAATCCCTGGATATGGTAGCAAAGCTAGCATGGGCAATAACCAACTCCTGAGCCACAGTGTCTCTGCTTTGTTTCGGAGAGCACAGCATGCCCAGGGGTTGCTCCTGCCAAGCTGGCCTCTGTGACAGTTCCAGGTTGTGAACAAGCCTTTTGGAGATACAGACTATAATTAAGCCTACTAAGAGGGACCTTCCCAGTGCCCTGCACACCACAGGTGCATCTTGTGCTTTCCGTGCCTAAGAATGTGCAAAATGTTTAAATGGCTCTTAGTGATTTAATACACTTCTCACTAAGTTGGAAAACAATATGTACTTAAATTGCCTAGATTGTTTTGGAAATCTTGACGTGCAGTTACTTAAATGGGTTGCTTTAACAGATAGCTGTAACGATCTACATAATAATGCTTAACAAAGGTGCTCTTTAAGAAGATTACATTCTGGTTTTTCTTCAGTAAGCTCATAGCCATACTATCTGAGTACCCAATATTCATCAGTAAATTTATCTTCACAATTACTTTTATGAGACAAGCTTCTCATAATTCATAAACAAGAAATTGAAACAGAAATAATAGATGTTTTGTACAGTCTGACAGTTGCATCAGAACCCAAGGCACTTGATACTAAACTCCTCTTCACAAATACAAGTCTTAATCACAAGCCAGCCTGTCTCTCTGAAGCAATATGAACCCTATTTACAGAGCCATTATCATCCCCACTGCATCAAAAAGAGCACCAACAACTATTTTTTTGTTTAAAACAGCAAAGGGAGGTAGCTGACATTAGATTTCTTCCTTGCATGTGAAGAACGTGAGCATCTTTGATAATGCAATTGATAAAATTATTTCAAACTGTTCTAAATACCTTCCAGACCATCTTAAATGACTAATAGCTAAAACAGGCTTCAGCAAGGTGTCTTCTCTCCCTTCTACATGGGCTTGTCATAAACCCAGTTGCCCACTCATTTAGAACGTGGCTAAATGAGCTCTTCAGCTACAAATCCTCAAGATGCAGTGAGCTCATTGTATTACTCACTCTCACTGCCAGGAACAGAGAATTCCTGCCTCTGACTCAACGTTTCTGGTGCTTACTTTCTGCTGGCTCTGGGATTTCTTTGATCCTTCTGTGAGCTGATTTAACTTTCTAAAACATAAGAGAATTCCAGCAGACTGATGAACCAATTCCTCTTGTTAAATCAATGCATGACAAAGGTTGAGAAGTACCAGAACTTGTAATCGGAAGGCAGCAAGGTTACCCAGTCCAAGCTGAGAGAGGGTGTCTTCCTCCTTTTGGCAATAAGGAAATCAGCTTGTCTGTAGTCCAAGTGGATTCTGTAAATCTTTAATTTCCATTTAAGTTGCTTCCATTTACAGACTGCCTTATGTTATCTCAAGAAGCCTCACTAAAAGGCAGCTATGGTTTTTTTTGAAAATAGAGATGTCAGACCTAATGCAGAAGACTGACTCCTAAAAATCTGTAAATAAGAAAATAAAACTGAACAACAGCAAATATTATTTTCTGCAGAAACTCAACCTTGTATTATAATAACTGCTACAGGATCAAGTAAGCTTTGCCTAGTGGCATTTATGATAGCCCAAGGCCACGTTACAACTTTAATTGACTGTGCTGGTTTTAACTGTGGTACAGTTATAACCTTTACAGTGGCTGGTGTGCGGCCATGTTTAGGACTTTAACTGGCAACAGTGTTGATAACCGGAGACATTTTCATTACTGCTGCACAGTGCTCCCACAGAGCCTAGGCTGCTCCTCACCCCACCCCACCAGCAAGGGGCCTGGGAGTGCACAAGGAGTTGGGAGGTGACACAGCCAGGACAGCTGACCCCAACTGACAAAATGGATATTCCAGACCATATGGCAGAGTGGGGGGAAGAAGAGTGGGATGTTTAGAGTGATGACTTTGTCTTCCCAAGTACGCATTGCTGGAGCCCTGTTGTCCTGGGGATGACTGAACACAGGCTTCCCCATGGGAAGTTGTGAATTTCTTGTTTTGCTTTGTTTGTGTGTGCAGATTTTGCTTTCCCTATTAAACTGTCTTTATCTCAACCCACGAGTGTTCTTTGACCCTTCTAACTCTCCTCCCCATCCCACCAGGTGGAAGTGAGTGAGCAGCTGTGTGGGGTTGGGCTATTGACTTAGGTTAAACTACAACAATGACCAACTGACCATAAGTGACCAACGCACTCTGGCTAGAACCTCTTTGCTCACTTGGCACATGGATTCCAGCTCTAAAATTAAAAAAAAAATGTAACTGGCAGTAGTTCAGCAGCAGACTAACACACTTCTACAAATTACTTTATCACAAAGGTGTCTGAAAAGGAGGTGAATAATGTACAAGATTTTTGGGCTTGGATTTTTCTGGTAACAGGTTTCAGAGAGCAGGACACTGCATCTGATCCTGAGGCACAAAGAAACTGCCCCAACCTTCATATATAAAGCCCTAAGAAAAAAAAAGTGTTGAATATTCCATATGCTTGTTCCAAAGTTTTACTAGGATCATTACAATTCCTGTGAACTTTTTCACTCTGAACTCTTAACAAAAAGATTTTAATCTTTTCATGGCCTGAATTCTCCATTCTCCCTTGAAGATGAATCAAGAACATGAACAGAGACCATGAAAGAAGGCAGAAATATTAGTTCCTACCTTTTGTAACATAGAAAAATGCATCAGTATGATTAATTATAATCTAATGCAATTCACTTGTTATTTCAATTACTGTTAAACAAAAGTAACTCATGGCTTGTACTTTCCAGGACAGCACAGTAGCAATGCTAATTGCTCCATCTTCAAGGAACTGCTTCCTGTTTTTCATCTAAATTTTTCAGTAAGATTCTGCTGAAAGGGGAGTGGGGGTTTTTTTATGGTTTGCTTTTTTTTCTTCACCAATGCAACCTGACATTTATTTCAGTAGATCCTTCCAGCAAGAATATCCAAATATCCTCTTGTCCCCACTGAAAATATTTTACTTAATATGTGAAGCAAAAAGACTATTCAAGCAAAACAAAAAGAGAGCAAAAATGTGCAGCTTACTTTGCAGACTGAAATCTTTCATTGTCCACAGAAAACATTGGGTTATTTCTTTTCCAACATCTTAAAAATTGACTTAAACTTATGAAGGAGTATTTATTCTCTTGCAACTTTTATGTTTCCCAGCATAACTACTAAATATGTATTCTAAGAAAATTTATAGCCCTCTTGTGTGTATGGCAGAACAAATAAATGCATCAGAATTGATTTTACTTCAGACGTACTGTAAATGAATGTTAAATACCATTTTTGGAAGTAGATATACATTACCTACACTGCATGGACACTTACCTAAGAAGCTACCAATTGTAAAAATGAAGAAGAAAGCATTTATGCTGAAAAAAAATAATTTATGGACTGTTGCTAATAGGTTTTGGCAAGTATTGCTGTCATTTTAATTTGCAAACGTTTAACTAGTGAAAAACAATCAGTTTTTTCACCTTTTCTCTGGGTAGCTTGAAAAGATACTGCATAAGAGATATACAGGCATGCTTGAAGAACAAAGTTCTGCCAGTGACAGCATTCCTCGAGAGCCAAATACTTTGGAACATAATTTATAAGATGAGCAGAATTTAGCTTCCTACTACACCTTAAGTTCTTTTCTTTCATTTTAAAATGAGTTAATTTTAACTTCCTTTAAAATTCTGTATTTGGCCTCAAATCATACCACTGGTAAGTTGAAAGCACAGCTGAAAGCACAGGCAAGTTGAAAGCTGACCTTGAAAGAAGCCTAAGTGTTGCAGAAATGATACACGTAATTTAGAAAGATCCAGGATCTTGACAGCTTAAATGACTTTCTCATGCAAGATACTTTCCTTTTTTTCCTCCCAAGATTTTTTAGCAGAAAGCAGATCAGAATGAAACTGGGCAATACATAGCAGAAAATCTTTGAACTAAAGATTGCCCAGAGACATTGTGGAGTCCCCCTCACTGCAGATATCCAAGAACCAACTGGATGCAATCCTGTGCTCTGTGCTCTAGGATGACCATGATTGGGAGATTGAACCAGAGAACCCACTGTGGTCCCTTCCAACCTTACCCACTCTGTGATTCTGTAAATTGTACAGGCAGCAAACAGCATAAAACAAAATGATTTTATATGTAAGATGTGACAAGCTGATACAGCAAACTACTTACTCAGTAAACTCACAACTCAATTTTGAAAGGATGATTTGTTCATTTCAGAACTCAACAGCAAGTGTAAAACATTAAAGACATCTTAGAACTGAACTCCACTTCTATTATCTTTGAAATTTTTTTATATATTGTCTTAAGAAATTTATTACTATGAAGCACATTGTATAATTTATTTTAATTCTCTACAGAACAATATAGTTAATTCAGTATCGTCAATAACTTTATACAGGTACAGTATTGAAGCCATGTCCTCTTTTGCTTACTGTCAAGTACAAAACAGCTTATACAGTCTAAAAAAAAGCTACAAACCACACTTGTAGCATAATGTATGTTGTGCCTGGTTAAAGTTTACAGTAGTGGCTTTTTGATCTTTCAAGACAAATAAACATGACACCACATGATAACAAACAGCTGTGCAAACTCAGACTTAGGAGGAAGACTTAACTACCTCCTTTTTCCGGAACTACTTTTCCCTGCTTTACTGCTGCTACCACCAGACTTGCTGGAGGATTTTGAAGAGAAAAGTCTTGTCATGAATTCAGACACATCTGGCAGCTCATGGTTGGAATTCAGCATGTTCATTGACTGCTCCATTTCCTGCATGCAAAGAACAGATAATCTTAATAGCTTGTAACAATTCTGGCTGTATCTAAGGCACCAGTTGAAAGATTGTATGAGAAGGATACCAAACTTTCCCAAATACTGTTTTACTTTTTGCAGTCTTCCTGGATACATATTGCTACATAGATTTATGCAACCACAGCCAAACACCCAGCTACACACAGAAACATAAAACACCAAAACTAAAAGCAGTAGTGTATGGAAAATGGTAACCATGTCTTAAGCAGTCTTAAATGGCAAACATCTGATAAAAAGAATCTAAAAGATAAAAATTATTTATTTTCAGCACTACTTTTCTCCATATTAAAATTTAGGCTATTGTTTAGATATTCAGATCTGTGTTCTCATAGATGTCACACTTTTCCTTTTCAAATTAGTATTATTTATAACAAATTAACAAAATTTTGATGCTGTTTAAAGGGATTAGATATTTTTATTGCCCTACTTTCTGACACCAAGCTACTAGAGGAGTGCAGCTGAGCTTTCATTCCTTCAGGAAAGAAAGGATTTTAATGTAAGACCATATATCCACATAAGCTTAAAGTAACTTGAGGGTTTAGCATAGTGGTTCTCTGAGATGAATTAGCACATTTTAAAATAAACCTATCTTGAAGTACTTTTAATGCATCCAACAGCTGAACTGCACGTCAACGACGGGATAATGCTTATAGCAATTGTGAGTTTCATGTGGGATTGTCACCTTGTTCTTCTCCCATTCAGAATGATGGATCTTTAAGTGCTTTCAAGGCATTTTAGTAGCCTTTGTTACTATTGCATCTACACTATACCTGTACTTAACAGCTCTACAACAAGCACAGTTACTAAATCATTAAACTTTCTGTACAAACTAGTACTGTACTGATTCCATAAAGGAAAACAAGTTCATTTGAAAACCTTATCCAAGCTCCATATACTCTGCAAGTTAACACTTAACAATTTAATAATGGTCATCTAGAGAATGCCATTGCAATTTAGTTCTTAAAACCAACTTTTTTCTACTCTTAAAAGGTAAGTTAAATTATAAGCAAAATTCTTTCAACTTAAAAATTTCTCCTTAAGAAGTCATATCAGTTATCTCATAAGGACTAAATCATCAGAAGTTTTGATGGTTTTACCATCAGAACAGCCTGTCTATAAGCAGATTACTGAAAAAAGTAAGAAATATATGATTATCTTCTTTTAAAATTCAACTTCCAGAGTTCAGCTCAGTTTGAAGAACATGCCATGAATACCTAGCATATCTTTGTATCTGTTTTTTAACCAAAACTATAGCCAAAAGAGCATTACACAGCTCTTATATGCTTTTTAAAGCTATTACTTACTAAAAAAAAAAAAAAAAAGACTCAGACACCTATAAAGTACTACTGAAGACAGTGGTCATTTACAGAAAAAGGAGTTTTTAGTTAACCAAGCCTTCAAAAAGCAGCCACCCATGACAGACAAATAATACTTGTAAAAAGAAAAGATTTAGCAAACACCTTGAATCTCCATTTTGTCCTAGACTTCTGCTATTTGGCATTTTGCATGATGAAAGGACAATAAATCAGATAATTTAATGACTACATTAAGACTCCATATCATATACACTAGTGTGACATCTGGATTTAACAGTGTAGTAAGTAAACTGTGGTTTAGGCTGAAGGGAAAGAGTACCCCACACCACACTCTCCGCAACACACTTGACACTTATTAAATGACTCATTGTTAAAACAGCAACAATGTATTAGCTGAATAAATGATGCCCATTAAGCCTTCTTTTAAAGTACAGTTTTGTTTTTATTACTTTTCTGTGCCTTGAAATCTCATTATCTTTGGTCTCTACAGATGCATCAATTGAACATACTTACCCGCCTCATATCAGGATCACTGGTGTTGACAACTTTAGGCAAAAGCACAAATATCAGTAATGGAAGAACCATCATCATCACCTACAGAGAAAACAGGAAATATCTCTTCAGCTCAGGTGTTGCTCTCAACACTTTCAGATCTACTAAAATAAAATTAAGTTCTACTAAATAGCCAAACTCTAGAACTACTGAATTCTGAATCAGTAAGCCAGTAACATTAATCCACTGGTCAAGAAAGAAATCTGGTAAGGGACTATTGTGCTTTAAATAATAGATTTCAAAGTTGGACCAATAAAGCAAATTAAAAGGTTGTTCTCTCTTACGCCTGTTGTAATTACAATTTTGTAACATGTTGATCTCTGCACTACAAGAACAGCATCCCATTGTCAAAGGAGGAGACTACAGGCTATTTTCAGAGGACGTACATTGACACTGGTATATAGGGCAGGAGATGTCATAGAAAAAATTTCCATTTGTAAGCAAATGAAAAAAAAGAATACAATCCTCTCAGAAGAGCAAAGGAAAAATGCACATTTTTCCTCAACTGTTTTATTCTTAGTATTCTGACAAGCAGCTGCACTTGGATCCTTAGCATACTTTAAATATTTGCATGTTTCCTGTACATACCATAGGGTTCATGAGGAAATCTGTCCATCCCCAAGATTCTCTCTTTATAAAGTATGAAGGTGGTCCAGAAGATTTCATCTGGAGTGGGTAAGGCAGCCTGACAACTTCAGAGGGTTTGATGTAATTCACATATCTTGCTCTATTAAGCAAAATGTAAATAATTGAAAATATAAACATAGAATCTTCAGTAAATAATAAAGATTTTTAAAAATCCAAACAAGCTTTAATAAAAGACTACAAACAAAATCATCTGCTAAGCAGTGTATATAATAGTTTCACTTTTCAAAAGCTAATTTCTCTCAGCAGCATGTTTTATGAAATCAAAAGCAAACCATTTTTTGTCACCTTGGTAACGAGCAAGAAAAACTATGCTCTTTAGGGTCCAGATTTGAACAGTGTAGTGTAGTTTAACCAGTTTGCTCAGGACATCAATTACTTGTATGTGAAGTCAGTACCTTTTCCATAAGTGCATTATTTTGCATTTATCAATATTGAATCTCAGTCTTTATTACTTTGTAAGGTTTTTCCATACTTCTTCATTAGTATTCTTCATTGAGGCATTACTCACTGCTAACACCTTTGTCACTCTTGACCCATTTTTCATGATTTATGAATATTTACCCACTTTGTGCGACTCCAGGGATGACTTCTGCCCATAAATAATTTATTCCTTCTGAATTTTTCACCAAATAGTCATCTATAAAATGTCTTTCCCTCCTACCTTATCTACATATTTTCTTCAAAACTTGAGATTTTCGAGTAGATCTTACCAAATACATGTTATCCACATGCTGTTTCCTCTTTCTAGGAACTTTCAAAGGCTTATTTTTCTAAGGCAGCACACCCCTTAAAAAAGCCTTAAAAAAGTACCATCGTTTTTCATGCATCTCTGACTCCTCAACTGCATTCCTCATTATATAGTTTTTATCTGTTGGACTGGTAGAGACTGGTAGCCTCCTGCTACTTTCCTCTGCAGATGTATCCTAGCAATTTACTCAACATCAAATTTGTTACCTCACTAGTCCTTAGACACACAAACACTGCTAAGGGTGAGGTTATACCCAATATTTTGTCTATATCTTCGTATTTATTACGTATTAATTATTGCTAGTAAGATACTGACAAAGTATAAAAATAAAAATTACATAAAGTTTGGAAAAAAACCAAGTTCAAACAAATTGTTTGAGATTATTATAAGCTCAAGCATTATTATAATATTATAATTATATATTATAATCACATTATAAATTATTATATTAAATTAATTAGTACTATAAACAGACTGTTTGCACTGTTTTCAGTGAGATTTCAATTTTTAACCCCCCCTAAATATACTGCAGGAGTATTTACACTGATGATTGTATTCCTAGAAGTTAAGATGCTATGTGCATGCTTGGACAAAGAAAAAGTAACTACAAGCATATCCATTTAAATGAAAATCACCTTAATAGATAGATTTTTCTGTATTACTGAATAGTTTGCAGTTACAGGTATACAGTCAGGAGTGGTTTGGCCACAGCATATAAACAAGCTAACAATCCTACAGAAAAAATGCAAACTGTCAACTGCTAGTATCAACAACTAACTGTAACAAGTATCCTATGGGGGTGCAACAGAAATATTTAAAATTTCATTGTGCCGAGTCCTGACAGAATATTTGTTAAAGAAATGGAAAAGGGAAGAAGGAAAAAAAAAAAGTGTTGACAAATAATAAAGCAGTTAACTGATTTATGCCTAGATTTTATTTCAGGATAGCTTCATAAAAAAATAAGAAAAGCGAACAAATAGATGGACTTTTAAAGTCTATTTTTTCTTATTTCAGGCCATAAATATGAAAGGAAGAAAGATATCAGACTTTGAAATTTGAGAAATGTGCTTCTAGAAGTGATGTTAGAAGAAACTGACACATACAGTCTGAGATGGAGGATCAGCACTGTTTCCCTGAGTTCTCGTACTGTGCTGTCATCAGGCACAAGTAATTCATCAATACAGAGGCCAATCAGGAATAGCTCACCTCATTTTGCCTTTTGAAGTTATGTCAACTCGCACGGGCTCAAATTTATGTGCAGGGGATATAACTTCCACTACGTAAGATCCTGAAGGCACATCATGAACCACGAAACTTCCATCTGTCCTGAAAAAAACAGTGAGTTCCGCAATATTTCAGTATGCCCCAGAACATAAGACAGAGTTCTCTGTTGGCTTTTTTCTTAAAGAAGCTGTATCATTTTATATTATAAATCTTAATATAACCACAACGACCAAACAGAAAATTTAAATCAGTCAGCACTCACAATATCAAGCCCCTTAAGTTCATCAATGCATGCTGCAACAGTAGCAGAAATTCCCTCTTAGGTTAAAGATTTTGTTGTGCCCTCAAGGTGTTGTCTTGCTGGCGGAATAATTTAACAGCCCAAATAGGATCTGAAATAAATTAAATTTCATGTATTCAAGTGATAGCAGAAGTAATTTACACCTTCCTTCGTCCTTCTGAAATACATACAATGAAGCTGACTTTTCTTCAGTACTTCTGCTGAAAGCAAAAACCATCCCAGATTGACATCCTACATAGTGTGGGTTGGCATTAGGGATGATTTGCAATGTACAAAAATAGCAGTTTGTGCCTTTGTTGCGAAATAGCGGTTTTTACTTCTAGTTGCTCCCTTTAGGACCAGCCCATGCTGGAAAGTTCAATAAGCAAGAAGGAAACTAAGAGCTCTGAACATATGCACAGAAGGGATTTTTATACAGGTGACTTTTATTTTAAAATATGAAACTTGAATATTCAATGAAAATCTTAGTAAAAGGTTACTTGAAAGCTTCAGCACTAGTTGCCTTAAAGGTACAGAAGTTTTCCTCCTGTGTGTTTACAGAAGTTTCCAATAAGAAAACACTAGTGTTCTCTACCCTGTAAAGAGCAACATCAAAGATCTCTTTCCTGAAAATAAGATTCAAAGTTAAGACAAAAATTTGTTCAAAGGGCAAAAAATGTAATAAACCCTAACACATTAGAAACATGCAACAGAAAAACAAATAAATGAGCCTTCTTAAAAGCGAATTCTCAAAGAATTTGCCATTATGTCCTTCATATCAGACCTCTCTCTAACAGGGAAGGACCCACCCATCTTTATGTAAAGAATTGAATCCCTAAGAATGCTTACACTATCTTATACTGCAACTGCTATAAGGATGTTTCCCTGGGAATTTCCTTTCAACTTTTCATTCTTTACAGTATTTGAGAAGCTTAAGAGTTTCAATTAAGCATTTCGAAATTTGCCTGATAGCAGTTATTAAATCAGCTCTCAAATATGTCAGGCTCTCATAACTTGTTTGTAGTGGCTTAGCAGGTGTTACACTGTCAAGATTCTACAAGATGTGCAGAGCAGAATCTGTTGTGCTATTGACAGAACTCAAATTTAACTCTTACTGCAGAGGGATTATTTAAAAATTAAGAATATTTGTGAAGGTATATCTTAATTCCATGTAATCTCATTTTTATATATCTTTTAAAAGCAATGTATTATACTGTATTGAAAATCATGAAGAGGATATTATAATTTACTTCTACTCTTGAAATTATGACATTAGTTCAGTTCTTAATTCTGAGGATAATTTCTATGTCTTAGATTCTCTAGATCTTTTGCTTATCTGAATGTATTCAGTACCACCCGAGACTGAATCTTTACAGCTTCCAGCTGCAATTGCATGATGTTGTGTGAAGGAATAAAGCCACATATCTTAAAGTGGCTTTCACCAGTACAGTTAAAGTTTTTCACGGGTACTCCTAACACAGAACTACAACTGTAACTCCTGCCATGAACAAACATGTCTCCACATGGGGTAAATTCTCAGCCAAGGTGAGGTTCTTAAATAAAAAGTAGCAGAATTTACAACAGAAGCTGAGAATAAACACGGTCCTCCAGACAGTGCAAACGCCTTTGGGATTTTTGTTTGTTTTGGCTGTCGGATTTTTTTTTAATTAAAATTACGTTCCAAAGTTTTTGACCAGTAACCTGAGTCATCCAGTCTGTATACGACTGCTGGAGGCTGAGGCCAAACCTACGGCACTGCACGGCCGGCCGTGCCCAGCCCCTTACAAGGCGGAGGCCTCAGTGTTCCCAGTGCCGCCAGCAGCTCAGCTCGGGATTCCGTGATTCCACGATCCCACAGCCGTGCGCGGCTGACAGGGACACCGCCGAGCCCTGCAGGAGCCGGCCCCGGCGCCCGCCAGCTGAGGGCCGGGCTGGGCCGNGGCCCCGCGCTGCCGCCGCTCCCTGAGCCCGCAGGCGGCGCCGGCGGGCCCGTGCCTGTGTTCAAGTCCCTTCTCCTACAGCTCACGGCACAAGCAGGTGTGGGAAGGGCAGGGACGGCTCCCTTGTGCTTCGGTTTGTGAGTAAAAGCAAAGGATAAGATACGTTGCCGCTTAAAATGTGGAATGAAACAAATGTGAACCTGAAGAAAATAAATGTGCAAGAAGTTGATGTACCTTTCTCGGTAATGGATATATTTAAGGCATTTCAGTTAGAAATCTCTGTAGTTATCATGAAAAGACTAATAAACATTTTATAGGGGGAAAGAAGTAACAAAAAACTTACAAAAGATTAAACTTGGCCTAAAGTGACATCTTTTAAAATGATTTATAGCATTGCAGTTTGTTTCTGATTAGTTACAGTAGTATGAAAATGTGTTACTTAGCAGGCAGGCACAGATTTATGGGAGAAATCACGAGGACTGTAATACCTTCCCTGCCCCCTAATTTCCCTTTACAAAGCACATCCTCTTATGTCATATGTATTCGTTGTCACGTTGTGGCTACACTTGCTTCCTTTTACCTCTCTTATTTATGTCAGAGTTAATCACTGAACCTGTGGAAAACACTATCATTAAACAAGATGAACCTGGTCATCAGCTGATAATAAAAACATTACATTATACTAGGCATGATTTAAAAAGCATATGTCATCCTATGTCAGTGGGATGTTGTGAATTATTTGTCTGGTAGTATCTCTGAGCTGTCTCTGGAGAAAATCAGGAAGACATATGATCTATAAGGTTTTTCTGTCACATAAGTTCACAAACGCCTAAAACTCCAGCAGTTTTGGGGGTGGAAACCTAAGAATGCCAGAACTGAGTAGTGTTAGAAGTACTTACCAGTAGAACCACTAAGCAGTAGCATTTATGGTAAAGCTACTGACACAACACTCTTTCCAGTACAACACCACAGAGAGACATCTTCGTAGTGACATATCATGTTACTGGTTTTTACATGCAGTTGGTGTAAAAATGCTCCTATTTTTAAAATACCCTCAAGGAACTGTATTAGGATACTGTCAGACCACAGTATGAATGATAATACCCTCCAGTTTTAAGGATTTCCTCATCCTAATAATTTATTTTTATAACCTACATAATACGGTTTCTTGGTTTAAATCCTTGGAGAACCCAAAGGAAAAAACCCCTTATTTGTTCTTTCATAATCTAATCCAAGGAGCTTCTCTCTCTATATATAAATCCTGTTAACAAACTGAGAAGTTAATTAAACAGCATCTTGTCTTATCCAATAGCTGCATTGGCATGCACACTTTTCAGTGTTAGGTTAGTAGTCTCTTGTCCTCTCACCGTGTAACTTCTTTACATATTAAAGGTTCTCTTTCATGCAGATATATCAGTTACCATATCTTTAAGTGTACACAGCTGAGAAAAAAATTAATTTGGTTGATTACTGCCTTTTTTTTGGTTAAGACTAGCTAGAACGGCAGCTTGAGTGGATTTCACAGTGCTATTTTGTGAGTTTTCATATCGTGCTGTGGGTGTTTGTCTTCTAGGTAAAAAGAACAAATCCCAGAAGAACAGCAGTACAAATGGAAACAAAGACATAAAAACATACAGGTATATATTTATCAAAACAATTAGTATATCAGCTGGGAGGTGCTACCTGTTTTTTTTCTGGAAGGAATTTTACTAGTAGCAAAGTTGTTTCTGCAGCTTGATTTCAAGTGAATCTCTCATCAAAAGACAGACAAAACAGCCGAGTAACAGTTTCAGTTCAATTGAAACAACCAAACAATTCTATGAACTTGAAAGTGCAGTCAAGAATGACTTCCATGTAGTTATGGATTCATTGGTGGATTCACTCCTTGACTAGCAGCTATGTAGAAAATTGCAAGTTTATTAGAAGTTCTATCCTGCTCACAAGCAAATTTTCGGTTTTGTCTGAGTTGCTTCAACCAGCTGTCGCTAACTCTACAGAACTGTCAGCCAGATGGATGAGAGCTGACAGCCCTAATGGGTTGAACAAAGAGAAGGTTGAGATTAATGTAATGCCATCACACTGGTAACACTGAAATATGTGTCTCCAGATTCTTGTCACCTTTGGTTTCACATAGAAACTGAAAAAGCAGAGGAGAGCCATTAAATCCCTCTGAACACCACATCAGAATCTAGGATCATCATAGCTGTTTACAAAGAACTAAGTGGTTTGTATACTGTTGGATACTTTTAAGTAGTAAGAGAGTTTTTTAATCTCCTGAGGATAAAAGGAGTTTATAAAAAATGCAGCAGAACTTATTTTTTGATGAATCCTTTTCACAGTCGGAATGCTAGCAAAACCTGTTACATGTTTTTTGCTTACAGGTCAACATTAGTAAAGCATATAATTCACCTTTGAACATTTCAGTGTTAATTGCTCTGAAAACTTCTCTTTCCATAAAGCTAATAGTACCTTGGCTAGTATTTAAATATTTGCTTTTGAAAATGATTTGTCATTGATACTGGTTTACTGTAATACACCAGACAGACACTGGACCACAAACAGCAGCAGCCCAAAATCTGTTTTGTGCGTGACTCGGGCTGAATATGCAGAGGTGTTGACTTTGACCAGACAAGCAGGGAGCACCTTCAGCCATCTGCCTCTAATCTTACCATAATCTTTGAGTCAGTCCCCCGATATAGATACACAGATAACAACACTCAACATACCAGATGAGTAATGCTGGTTCACAAATGTTCAGTGGAAGCAAAGATACAGTCCTTGCTGACACGAAGAATAAATAAGAACTACATGTGCATCAGAATACTCATACCTACAGCCTATTTGGTTTTTGATAAACTAATTAGAGGTGAGAAGAAATCAAAATGCCCAGCCAAGCGAGCAGGCTTATGAGAATACACAAACTGAAGGTAGATGGAACAGTTCAGCATAAAGGTACTGTGAAAGGCCACAGCCAGGTAACTAATTTACTGAGCTCTGTGCTACCCAAGGAGCTTTACTATGATTAAACACCAAATTAACAAAAATTGTGCTGCATAGTTCTTTCAGCACCAAAAAAAAAAAAAAAAGTTGTAGTGTGGAGTCATAATGCCATCTACTGGCAATTTACTGTGCTACACTAGAAATGGTAACACGGACAGAAAAGTCAGGATTGCAGCCTGAATTCAGCAACAGCCTTTTTGTTCTTCTGAATATAAGATACCCTGAGAGGGTCTCTGACTTGGGGCAGAAACGTATGCAGGCCATCTTCAGTTGCTCCAAAATCTCAGTCTGCTTCAAACAGATTGCCCGTTCAAAGAATGGCAATGAAACTGAGGAAGGGTCTGGAGCACAAGTCTCATAAGAAGCAGCTGAGGGAGTTGGGGTTGTTTAGCCTGGAGAAGAGGAGGCTCAGGGGAGATCTTATTGTTCTCCAAAACTACCTGAAAAGAAGTTTCAGTAATGTGGGCATCAGCCTCTTCAACCAAGTAACAAGTGACAGCAGGAAATGGCCTCAAATTGCACCAGGGGAGATAGGACATTAGGAAAAAAATTCTTAATCAAAAGGGTTGTCAAGCATGGGAACAGGCTGCTCAGGGAAGTGGTGAAGTCCCCATTCCTGGAAGTATTTAAATGACACAGAGATGTGAGATGTGGTGCTTAGGGAATACGGTTTAGTGGTAAACTTGGCAGTGTCAGATTACTGGCTGGACTCAATGACCTAAGATGCCTTTGGCCATGTAAATGACTCTGTGTTGGGGCAGAAAATCTCCTAATTCCCTGCAAACTCTAAAGTTGTTAGACTAATTCCTGCATCTCTAACATGTCCACCCCCACAGCATGGAGTCAGCATGTACGATTGAGGACTTTCCTGTCTCAGAGAGATAACATTCCCCTACTCCCTTGTTTGCTTTCACCTCAAGTTGACTGGACAGACTCCTTCAGGACTTTTTTTTTTTTTTTCAGGAATGAATTGTTTTCATCTTCTTATAATATATGTCCAAAACCATGAACAGGATACTCTACTTTGGCAGACTTATCCTAGGAGATAGCAAATGCTGACATTGAGATTGCAAGATGATAGCCAGTTTTGTCTGGTTGCAACTGAACTGATCTTTACTAAATTCAGATTTCATTCTTTGGTGGAGGAAATTTAATTAATAGTTTAAGTACAGGGAAAAGGAGCATAATTTTCCTGCTGTAAGAGTTTCCAAACTCCCTCATAGAAGCAGAACAAATACGTAACATGATGGTAACCTGGAAGTCAGTTTTACAGTACTTTGACTGCACTCCTCCATCTGCTCCTGTTCTCTGTAAAAGTTTGTGCCTACATACCTGTTAAGCAGCAATTGTGCATTAACCATGCAAGCAGTGGGTTTAAGAATTGCAGCATTCATTAAGCTGACTAGGTTAGAAGCTATGACCCACAGAATGATGCTACACACGTCCTCAGATTCCTGTGTTGTTATTTGTATGGAAAGCACCTGTAATCATTCACATGAGGCTAGAATGACACATCACTGTGATATTTAGGTTCTAAAAATATAAGCAGTTTAGCATCCTTATTTCTTGGTATGTGGTCTAAATGCTGTTGTTTTTTTACATCTGAATTTTACTTCCACAATGCCACAAGGTGGCCTCCACGTAATACAGCGTTATCATCACATCCTTTATGAATGTCATATGAAAGCATGCTTTTGCTTTACTGCAGTGTTAGTAATAGACCACCACAAAATGACATTCCTTTCTTTGTACTTCAGGCTCAAGAAGCTCACATGCTGTGTAGAATTGGTTCACATCTGACATGAGCTCAGAGCAACACAAAGCAGCTGCACTTTCGTAGAATGTTCTACCAGAGAGAAGTCTGTTCAGGAAGCAAGCGTGTGACATGCTCACAGAGCAGGTCTACAAGTTGTCTGCCCTGCAGAGAGTCTGGGAAATCCTGCATCTGACATGTGAAGGGCTGCAGTAATTCAGACAGCCTTAAGCAGTTGCTTAAATTATGCTACAGTTACCTCTGTGCTAGGAGAACCTGAAGAAAGAAAGGCCAAAAGCAACAGAGATCCTCCTTCTGGCTAGAAGTTAAACCATTTCTGGCCTATCAGGAAAGTTGATGCTGGTTTTCAAGGGGGTGAATGACCAAAGGCCACTAAAGATTGATTTGCCCTATTTCAAAGCTTACTGTTTCTTAATTTACTTTCTTGGGGGGGCTGGGAGGAACTTTATTTTACACAATTTATAGTGGGACTTAAAAGTATAACAATGCAAGTGGAATTGGAGTAGCAATTTCTAGATGATAAACATTTTCTTTGGTGTATTAAAAATGTTGTTACAAAAGCTATTACAGTGTGTACTATTAGCAAATCTAGATTCAAACTAAATATGAAAGTAGTAAAACCTGTGAGCTTGCACTGTTTGACAAAGCAAAAGAAACAAAGCTGGGTCTTAAACTTCTTTTCTCATTTACAGAGAAAATACAGTGGTTCTGAATTGAAGTGAATCTTAAGCAGTAGCTGTAGAAATCTTTTTCTTTTAAACACATTATGTCCATTTTTGAGAAGCTGAGAACTGTAACTCTCCTTGGTTTCAAGTTCATCTCTACACACCTTTCTTGTACAAGGCTGACATTTGAGATACATAACCTACACGTGCACAGATGATACCTAACCAACTGCTACTTCTTGGAAATTCAACACTTAGAAGAGTAACTGTTGATAACTTTTTCCTACTGTCTTCTTTCAATGTATTGACCAGTAATTCTCCTGTGACTCTTTTCAAGCTGTTGTTGAAATAACCAACTTTTGTTCTTCTATCCTTCAATCTTTACCTTGTTTATCTGAATGAAATAATTTGGAGGTGCATTACACCTCCATTACACTGTAACTAAGCTAAATATGAATCTTGTTTTTATCTTTAAAGTGCTATTTGTGTGCGCTTTTATGCTGAATCAGACTGTGCAAGTAAAGACATGCCTTAATGAGCCTGAGTTTGTACATGACAGAGAACTGCTCAAATGTCCCACTGTGGGGAACTGCATGCCTTATCTATCCTTAATCAATGGCAAACAAGCTAATTGTCTATGCGTTGTTACATTGCTATTCAGTGTGTTAAACAGTTTCATTAAAGCAACGTGATTAACAGCTTTGCAATTAGTAGTAGCAGTAGTTCCTGTTTGACTCAAATACATCTATGTCAGACTTAGACTAGAGGTCTATATTATATTAATACCTATTTTTTTACCTTAATAGTTTAGCCTGAAGCAGGATTTGCCAATTCTCAAATAAGCACTGTGGGGGTTAAATGAAATAATTTTTAGATTTATAATACTAGTATTATCATATAAAGTCTTTCCAATTGCAGCATGAAGTTTTGTACTTGCCATATCATGGGTTTGGAAGCCTATGTTTCCTTCCTCAATTTTTTGAGCTAAATAAAAATGGGTAATTTTTCTATTTCTTATACATTTTTTAAAAAGAAATAATAGCATAAGTGACCTCGCAATGCCTTTTCTTCCCCTCTAGCTACTTGCTTTCATTATTTGTCAGTGTACTGTAAATATATTTGACAGCAGACTCCTCTGGGAAGCTCCTTATAATGGCTGGTAAAATCCAGGGCTCACGGGAAGTAGTAGCTTTGCCACAGATAGAAAAAGTCCTGAATTTAACTTTGCGCTTTGCTTTTAGATTCTTATTTCAGATGAATAAAGTAACTATGATCTACTGAAAGTGTTGCAGGATTTAATTTACAACTTTTACTGTCTCCTGCAAGCCTGAAGAATTCAGCAAAGCATCTTAAAACTGTTGTTCATTTCAGGTGACAGAGACTCTGGTGTCTAGTTTGGAATTACTTCTTGCAAGTGTAAAGATATTTTTTTAGATATTGACATGTGAAAATATTAGGAGGAGGAAACAAAATCAAATAATTTCCAGGGCTGCTTTGTATTCATGCAAAAGTGTTGGGGATGGGTGGGTGGGGTGGAGAGGGGAAGAAACAGTGCATAAACTCTTAACAAAAATATACATTGCACTGAGGTCCCAGGTAATAGATGTCTAGAAAAGGTACAACCTAAACCAAATCCACCACTCTGTCATCTCTGAAAGTGATAATCTTATGTGCTATCCCTTTCTCCATAGAATAGCATGATGCTCAATGAAAAAGCAACTGGACCTCTTAAAGGCTGCAGTGTAGCTACCTGTAAGAGGAGCGTTCTTCATCAAGGCCACAGAGAGCTTGAGCTCAGGTGAACCACCAGCAAGTCCCACTGCAAGCTTTTACACAGCCCAGTATCTGGCTGAACAGTCTCTGTGGCAGACAAAACATAGGGAGATTAGAAAGTCTGAACTTGTGCATTTAAAATTAGAAGATTCTCCTGGCATACAAAGCACACAGTCACATCTTAACCTAGAAAAGGCACATACAGGAAAGAAAGACACGTTTTTTTATAACTGAATTGTCGACATAACATTAAATGAGAGTTTGGAACATCTTCTGAGGGTAGTTCAGCTAGGAAAGAATCCTACTAAGGGTTCACCAAAAGGGTCTCTTAGCAGAGGTGATGCTGTGTCTGAAGCTCACAAAGCAGATCAGGGAGCAGTGCTGCAGCTGCTCCACACATGCCACAGCTCCGCATGGCTGACTGCTGGCAGTGCCATGAGGAGAAGAAGCCGTATATATGAGACAGTAGCTGTGATTAAGGCTGGGTTCAAACCATCCTTAAATCAGTAATTGCTGCTTATCTTCCTTTTATTTCATCACTAGATGAGGGAACAAAAGGTAGGGCTTGCTGGAGCCATCTGACTCAAATTAGTTCTTCCTCTCACTTGAGTCTCTCATTGTTGAGACCCTAAAATTCAATTATATTGCTGCAAAGCCAACACAAATGATATTTTCATCAAAAACCTTACTTTTCCTAAGCACCAGTGAAGATATTATTTTGGACTATTAAAATCAGTTAAAGTTCTGAATACATTTCCTGGCCAAAAGACAATCTCATATAAATGCCTGAAAAATGAGACAATTATGCTAAACCAGAAACACATGGACAGCAGTATCTTGGAGACATACCTCAGGGCTAATGCATAGCAACTGCTCTATAAGGTAGGAAAAATACCATTAAGTTGAGTAAATACCACAAAGGAACCACGAACAAATCAATTTTGTCAGAAAAAAAGTATTAATGAGGATACTAAGATCTGTAGATTAATGATTTCTCAATACAGAAGCCTATTACAATCAAGATTTAGATTTGGTGAGTTTACAAAGGAAGAGAGGTCTTACAGTTCCTTACACATAAGCAGAATCTTTGATATCAGAACTGTTTCAACCCAACTAAACTTAAAGGAATCACCAGAGGCTAAATGCTCATTTTCCAGAGCTCAGAGAGAACTATCAAATAAGAAAGCAGTGTCAGAAGCATGTATGCCAAATCCTGCAAACAGAAATGCTGAAATATCCCTTGCTAGTCCCTAAGGTAAAAGCTGAAGTTAGCAAGCTGCCAGTTGTGAAGAAAAGCTCCAAGGGCGTTCTCCTCTTATTTACAGCCCTTCAGAGTAAGGTGGCTGAGGTCATGAACCAAATATTCACTTAGAAAGTAAACTAAATCACAGTGCACTAACCCTAAAAACAACCCCCAAACAATTTGTAATGTCAGAGACTCCTTGCTCAGAAATGCATTTTTATGTCCCCTTTATAATGAAAAATGGAGAGCAGCATTTGTTGTCATTTGGCTACAGCATTACTTTATGCTAGAGACAAGTGAATTCTAGTTTCTTGGTTTGGGTTGAGTTTTGAATTGCTGTTTGTGGTTTGGTGGTTTTTGTTGGGTTTTTCCCTCCCCACCCCTTTCTGGTTTTTAGCTTTAGTAGCAACCTTCTCTGTTCATCTGGAAAGCAACTAATCTTTTGATTTGAAACTTTTTGAATCAAGAATTGTGAGGTGGAAAGAACCCCTTTAGAGATGTTAAGGGACATGCCACCAATAGCAACATAAATGTATTGGAATGAAGAGGAAAGGGCAAAAAGGATACTTCTGCACAGAAATGAGTGCAAACATGCTTACACAGCATTTTGTGAAGATAACATGTTCTCACTCTACCTAAAATCCTGATTATTTTGTGTGGTCAGAAAACCATGAAAACTTGTCAAACTGAAAATTCAAATTAGCACCAACAAATTTAAAGAACTGTACTCAGAGGAGGAGGCAAGATGGGTGAATAGGAAAAAAACACCAGCCCAAACCAACAAACCACTCACCCCTAAGCAGCAGGATTATCTCCCTAACTAGTCACCAGCCTACCACTTGTGAAGGTTTGGAACTCTAGACATTTCTAATTAATACCCAGTAGAATATTGGTAGGGTATTCATATTTAAAAAACATTTACACACACAAACCCTTTTAATACAACAGCTTAATCATAAATACCATTGTGGCCTCCACAGGTGCCCTGTGTAGGGCTTAAGCCTCTGAGTTTTCACAGTTCAAGGCTCTAAGTTGTTTTGTAGTGAGAACCTGGAAGACCTGAGGGACAAGACATTACTTGGGAAACTAGGTGTGCCAAATACAAAGGCATTTTATGCTCACTTGAATAAGTGACAAGGATGTGGAGCTGGGAATTCAGCCAAGCAGATGTGCCCCAACAAGTCAGAGGGGTGGAAAAGCAGCAACTGTGAAGAAAGATGACTGCTCTGCGAGCATCAGGTCTCCAGCCCTCCTTTGTGAAGTGCCTCACTGCTGTGGAGTAGGCACACAGGACAGGAAACACTTTTAGTTGTTATCATACCCCAATCTCCCAACAACCACAGGCACCCTTTTCAGGTAATCAGAATTTTTGTACTGTATCTTAAATACTCCTCCTTCCCCAGTTTTATGCAATTCCCTACATTGACATCCAGGACAGCACACATTGGCCACAGTCCTGATTATAATGTGCCTGTGTTCAAGCCCTCAATCCCCTTTAATGATTATTGATGCCACCACTCAGAGGGCAGTATTTTTAGAAGTACCTCTTGCAGCATCACCCCATTATGCAATTAACAGATTTAGAAAACTTCCTCTCTGCTCTCTTTATCCAAAAACACCTTAATTGTAACATCTTAAAAAAAAAAAAAAGGCAGAAGGCTCTAAGAAAATTAATGTGAAAAGACAGTTGCTCTGGTGGGGAGGGTTCACTTCACAACCAGCTACTCTGCTTATTCTTATGCTAATGCTGGCTGTTGGCACAGAATTACTCCAGAATTAACACTCCCATCGATCATCACTCATTTTGGCTGATTAAAAAGTCAAGCTTTTTAGACTTACCAAAACACAACTTGGCAGCTATTTCTTCAGTCCTGCTTTGTTTTGCTGCTTCACTAGTAATAGCCTAAACCCTACAATGTTGAAAATCAAGTTTTATCACTACGTGTACAATGATGGTTAATTGTATTTTTGTAATTTACTGTTTCCTGCAGCTGGAACATGAGGGGGCAGAGTCATCCAGAAAGTAACTAATGCAGCAAGGTTGGTTTTTTTCCCTATTCAGTCAGAAACTTACTTTAATAACTAAAATTTTAAGTAAACACACATAAATGCTTATCCCTTTAAGCTTCAAGACAAAGTACTATTAGTAGACATAGAAAGAGAGATTTCTGCTCTCCAAACCAAACATACAACAAATAGTTCCTTTCTGAATTCATTGTAGCAATTCCATCAGAATAGAAAGAGCAATTTTGGTTTCTTACAGCCAAGAGCTGTTAAGACTTCAACTCCCCAATAATCCATCATTCCACTTTTATCTAGACTAAGTAGATAATAGGACAGCTGATTCACATGAGAAAAGACAATTCCATAGTAATGAAATGTGCACTGTCCTAAGAGCCTGTATTTGTGCAATTTCCCCATTTGGAACCAAACGTGCCACAGGTTTCTTGTATGTGGCAACCCTCCTCTGAAAATCTCTAAAAATTATTTTACTCTTGCAGAAAAGAACTTTGTCTCATGCAGAAGAGATGTAATGAAAGCCTGTTACCACAAAAGACAAAAAGACCAGCTATTTTTCTGAAAGTGGAATACTTACTCCACTAAGTCTTTAAATCCATAGAATATCTGAAATGAGTAGAAGTGGCAACTGCAAGATCCAAACATAATTTGGGCTTTTTGAAACTGAAGTTCAATATATTAAATTCAATTTGACAAAGAGACATCATAAATTACAAGTTATTTTAAACTGTCTACAGGTCACTTTAAAGTATGATACTAGGGTGCGTATGTATTTCAACACTTACAGCTGAAAGAGCAAGTAGTTTTGGAATGTAACTTTATCTTGATATTTAGATTTGGTTTAATTGTTTCACAATACACACAGTGCTTATGTAAAAAACAAAGTATCAAGAATACCATTACAGTAACAATAAAGTCCACTAGTTCTGTTTATTTCAAGCCTATACATACAGAAAACAGCCTCCTTCCCAAATCCACAGAAAACTACTATTCACAGAACTGTATTAAAAGAAGCCAGAAGCATATTTGTAAAAGCACTTTATCACGTTTTGGCATCTACTTTCCAAAGGGGATTCAAATGGTTCTAAGCACTTAAATGAAAGAATAAGGGAAAACTAAAAAGGCGGAAAAGGTCAATGTGGCGTCCTTGTGTTTTGTTACAGCAAAGAACAGATGTTTGAGACCCCAACACTTAGTTGCTCAGCTACACTACAGCGCTCAAAGTAATGACTGCCTGAATTGAAGCAGTGATCCATATGAATCAGAAATACTACGGAACACATTCAAGCTGAAAGTGGATCTCATTTTACAGCAATGTGATCAGCAGCCACAATCTACACAAAGAGATACTACAAAACTCCAGTCAGTACAGAAACAAAAATAGTCTAGGTCTGCAGTAGTTGTGAAGATTTCTATTTTATCCCTTTAAGGGACTGCTACACCTCATGTCTCCCTTATGGCAGGTTAGTATCAGAGTCCAGCTTAGTACTCAATGCAGAAAACAAGAACAGAAACAATAGTGCAGCTCTGGTTATTTAGAATGAAAGCATTTTATTTTTTTCCAACCAAGTTCAAAGTCAAACTTAAGAGCTGTGAGTGCACACTTCAATTCATAGATATTAACAAAATTTGTGTGAAAAGTTTTAAAGATGGAAATTTTTCACAACTGCTTCAAATTGAATCATGGTAAATACCTAGCCCTGTGTTTTGTCTAGAATTCCCCATCTTCCCCTCCTCACTTCTAACAAGACACACTTTAGTATATTTAAAGTAGATGAGCAATAAATAACATCATTACGTGCTAAAGAATATATGTGGAAAGGGAGAGAAAAAGAGTTGCATTTAGTCTCATTCTGAGACATAAAACAAGCCATTTAACTCATGGAATAAACACAAATTGTTTAAAGAAGGATAACATAAGCACTAATAACACAAGCATGCTCAATCTATTTTCTCTGTGAATCTTTATCTGTAGCCTACAATGATTACTGTGTGTAGGATGGTAGACTGAAGGCAAAAATTAGACTACACTGTCTGGCTTTTACCAAGGCTATTAAAAACAGCTTCATTTTTTTTCCTTCACTAATGCAGCATCAGCTCAATATAAAGTTAATCTCAAAAGAATCAACTGCTTTCATAAACTTGAGCATTTGCATTGTGCAAAGCTGGAATAACTTCACACCAGTACCATAATTTGCATGGTTTTGTATTCTGAAATAGTTGACTATGAACCACCAGTCTCACTTTGCACCAGAAACTAGGCACAAAAAATAGCTGCAAATCTCCACACTAAGACAGACATTCAGTCTTCTGTAGAACTGGAAGATCTGGCAGGATGAACTGGTAAAAGCAACCACTTGCTAGTCTAAAATGTAAGCGTCACATAATATACTTTTCAAGTTTCCACACACAAGAATGTCCACTCTTTCAAGAAAAAACCCCAACAAATTAACACTGTAGCATCCATCTTCAAAACCTTTATCTCTTTAATGCAAAATGCATAAAGACCTCTAACTCCAAACTTGCCTACTTCATGTACCAGAAAATGAAAGTACAGCCTGCTTTAAGATATGAACAGTATAATGCAGTGGGGCTGATGTCACTCAGCATAGGGCATGTGTACTTTGTCCTTTCCTACTCTCCCATCCCTCCTGCACCTCAAGTGTTAGAACTGCAGCCTCTGATAAAGCAGGCTACAGGAGGGAAGAAATAATTTTATTTATATCTCACTGCAGGCAGTAAGCTCCTGCAAGGCTAAAGCTAATATTTTTAATACCAGCAACAATCTGTAAGCACTATTAGGTAGTCTGGAACTGCAGCACCTGTGTGATACAAGAGTAGAGGACTCTTTCCTGAGAAATAAGCATAGCTCCTTCAAAACAGAGACATACATAATGATTAAGACACACTAACTTCTTCATACCCAGCTGCTTAATGGGATAGCTTTTTCCATCTCCACTCTTCAGCAAGCTATCAGCAATACCTCAGTCTGGCCGCTTACATTTACAAAATATTGGACTTTTCAACCCTGCAGAAAGAGACAGTTTGCCAGAAGGATTCTTTAATTTTAGTTTAGGGGATGGGAAAATCTTGGGTAACACTTAAAAGAAGTACTCCTTCAGCAAAACAGCCTCAAGTACTTTCAGGGACCACTGAGGCAAAAGACATACTGTGTTTCAAAGACATCAGTTTCATATCAAGTGGTATAACATGAAGAACAGCTTTGTGGAGGCATCCTTCATCCTCAGGTACATACGTGCTTCTGCATCACAAGAACATACAGGAAAAGGATTAATTCTGCCTGGATCTTTTGATACATCCTAGAAACAGCATTTTTAGAAAGCATCACAAAGACTAGCATTTATGCATGTGATAGCTCATAAACTTAATTCTTAGATTCACTGAGACAACTGTATGAATTCAGTGGAGTTACACAGCTGTTAAGACATTTAACTCATGTCAACTTTGACCAGATATTATACATGTACATTCTGTAACAGCAAAACTGATTCCTAGCCATTTGAGAAGTAAAGAGAATACAAGAAGCTGAGCCTGAATATTAGTGTGAATAGTGTAAATGAATTAAGAACATGATGGAAAAAATAATTTCATAATACGGACACCTGAATCCTGTTCTTACAGTCTAGTAGCTGCCTGAAAACAGTAAAAAAATCATTTTAAATAAGGCACAGATACTAGTGACAATGTTTAATACTGTATTATTGTTGCTGTCAAAATACAACTTTTGGCAGTTAAAAAGAATGCATTACTTTATTAGATAGTCCTCAGTAATGATCCTCAAGTCAATCTTACCTCACCTCTAAAACAAAAGCATTGTCCACAGTTAGGATTTGGTAACTCTATGGCCCCATATAGTTCAACTCAATACAGAATTCATTATAAGCCCCATGTATCTAAATCTATAATCAATCTGGATTTTTAAATACTAGAGTATCCCTTTAATCAATTACAACTATGCTTTCTTCTATTATCAGAAACAAACGGCCATGAGTTATTTTGTCTATTAAAAAAAAAAATTGAGTTTCCATAAACAGTATTCTCCTTGACAAATAATCTAAGAGTTTCAGCAATTGCTACCCAAATGATGAAACTAGACTTTTTTAATTTTACATTTAAGTGCTCAACAGAACAGTAAAGTAATACAAGAATGTTGTCATACTATAGTTCCTTTAAATTTTTAATTGATAGGACTTTTCAAATGTTCTTACTATCTCAAAACTTTTTGAGCATGAAATATCTCTACTGATACATAACAATTCTAGCAAAAATATTGGCTATGTGCATGTCTCCAGATTGTCCCACAAAGTTCTCAGTTTTGGGATGTCACAGAAACACTTTGTAACTGACTGCCCTAGGAAATGCAAAACCTTTGGTGGTTTACAGAACTGTCAAATAAACCAAAAGCACCAAGTTCTGATGACAGATTTCTAGTTGGCCTTCAGAAGTCAGCAACAATGATACGCAACAGGAGGCCTAAAGTTATTGACCACTAGAGGAGTTAAAAATTCATTTATTTAATCTGTAAAGCAAAAACCACTTGGGGCTATCAAAAGACTTATCTCCTGCACATCAATAAAAGTGCACATCAATAATAATGCTAGGTATGAAAACAACCCTTGTAAGTACTTATTTTTAAGGAAGTAGTCTATTTGGTCATACATGCTGTGCATGTATACTTTTAAGTGAAGAGCTGGCACTTCACAAGGTGTAATTGAAAAAGCATGCTTCCTAATCACGAAGTTAAAAAAGGCAAAAGCAAGCCTAAGATTAAGACTCCCTCAGAGCTATTAAGATATAGCTTTTAAATTAAAATAGAACAGCATATCAATATGACAGTAAAAGAGTTTATAGCTGTATCTCAATGCTGTTGTTGGTATGAATTTGCCATCATTGATCAGGCTCAAACTTGATCAATTTTGCAAAAGCTCTTTGTCAGTTTCTTAAAGGAGGTAGTATAAAAAGGGTGTGATTTGAATAACATGGCCTCACCTGGCTGTAAACATTTCAAACAATAGACATAAATATCTATGATAAAAAGTATTGTGGAAGAGATTATTCTAGAAATTGGTTTTTTCGTACTTGAAAAGAACAAACAGTAGATATATTTAATATATTTACTTATTTGCATGTAGTTTGAATGATACAGAACAAGATTACTGTGTTAGAAATCCACATACAATATAAAAACATTTGTTAGACATAAATTCACCATTCTGCTGACATTTGCAGTAACTATTTATCCAAGCTTAACTTCAGGTATTTATAATATTTTTCATACATGAATCTTTGTATATGTGCAATGTTTCATTAACTACACAATGTGAAACCCTGATTTTTGTAGTTTTTCATCACAATCTGAACATAATAGCTATTTGCATCTTAACACATTGGCTTTTTGAAACACTAGTAATTAAGGCATCTTTGCTGTATAGTTTCTCAATAGTGCAAACAAAAACTGTCTTTAATAATTTGATTAAAACATAGAAGTAACTGAATATCCCAAAGTTTTTTGTATTTTTTTAATGTAATTGGAAGATAGTTGTGCATTTTGTAGTTCTCTTGTGAAAGAGACATTTAAAAGCTCTTAATGCTGATTGTTTTTGTTGGTTCCTTATAACTGGTTCTGCTGTCTTGTCTTCATGACAGTATAAATCATCTTCTTTTATGCGATGATGTTGTAAAATACAGTAGCATTTAACGGAATACCTAGTAACTGAGCAAATCCCAAATGCAGCAAAGGCATAAAGTTTTCATAGTGCACTTTCACCTCACTGAAGTAAAAGTTGCTCCTACTAGACATTTTCCACTTCAATGTGAAGTAGATTTGTTAGGGTTTTGTTAGTGGTTTCATTAAACAGCTTGACAGTTCAGCTCTCTTCTGCCAGTATTTCTCAAAAGGCTTTCAGTACACATTTCAGGGATACTTTAGGGGATTGTTTCACCACATAAGCACACATAGTTTCCCCATCATGTCAGTGTAGCTGCAATAAATAAGCATTTACATCCTAGAAGGAAAAAAAGGAGAAAGTGTTTGTCACATTCCTTATAGCTCTAACATCAACTCTATGTCTGAAGCAGGGTAACCAACAAGGACCATAACACAAGAATAATTGTATTTGCCCAAATTTCAGAACAAGTTATCTTCACAATTACTTTCAATTAATGCTTTCAATGATATTTCTTTATGTACTAAAAAGCCTGCAAGAAGATTAGGATTAGTTTTCAAAGCCATCACTTTAGTTTGTTATTCCTCTGCTCCCTGCATGAACAGGAAAGATCATCATCTGATTATGTAGTTAAAACATATTCCTTCACCCAAACCCTCCCAACATTCTTGTATGACTTTTGCTCCTCTTGCTCAGGTGACCTTGTTCACAATCTATCCCGATATACATTAAGAAGTCAGCAAATGAACATAAAGGGAACCTGAACCCTAGAGAAACAAACTGACACCACCTATAGCTGCTATGCTGATCTAGCAAAAGAACTAGGCAGTCTACATGACATGCTCTCATAGCTCTACCAAGTTGGGAGTTAGAACTCAGTTCTTCTGCATCCCCGCTGACTGAAATGCTGCAAGATGTTTGTAATTATCCTTTATGGACATCAGAATTGAAGTTGCAGGTGCACACAGTCCCAGAAAAAAAGGAAATAACTTACTTGTTTGATACATCAATGCAATCAGTTCTGTAGGCACAGAATTATAGATTCCTCAAAACTCCTTATCATGTAAGTAAAAGATGCAATTTTGAAGTTCTTTTCAAGTTCACTCAAATCCTGCACACAACTAAGTGTCTGCTGTAATTCCTTTCTCACTACCTTCATCTGGTCCCTCCACCTGGAGAGGTTTCTTACCTAGTGTAACTTTTAGCCATGTTTCAGAGATGAGCACGAACAGCAAAACATGCATGTACCAGACACCCTTATTATGTTACTGATACCACAATCTACTGAGAAATGCAAGCAGGGATTCATCTCACATAGACAGGCTCTTCTGCTCTCCACAAACTCATCATTTTCTAAGCATTAGGCCAGCAATAAGCTTTAGATTTAGTATGTTGTCACTTGCCCCAGTCACCTTAAGTGCAAATGCCAATGACATTCCTGGGCTAAGATTCTCCATTCTGCATTACACTTACAACAATAGGTACAACAGATCTAAGAGAAAAAATCTGTTCCTTTCACAGTCTACCTAATCAACTGAGCCCTTTTTTACATCAATTTTAAGGCTCATTACTATTAGATACTCTGTTATTAAGGAGATGCTTCCTCTGTAAAGTAAGAAAAAAGGATAAAAAAATTATTACCATTCTAAATCACACAACTATCATAGGGAATCAACTTCAGATTTCTGTAAAAACCATGCAATACACTTGAGCATTAGCAGAAACTGAAGTAAAAGTGTTTCTGTCCAACCACAGTTTAGCATAAGTAGAACAAGAGGAATAATGCAGGTGATACAACCATGTTTATTACTGAACACAACCAGAACTGGATTACCTTAGCTATATTACCAGTATATCCTGGAACCAGAGTAAGATGATTCTCCTGTTCCCACAAAACACTTAGTTGTTGTTTTAAAATATGAATATTTCTGAAAGAGAACGAATATCACTTTATAACATATGTAGTACATTTCAGTAGTCTCTTTTACTAAAATGAATTATTACTATGGCATATAGACTCAGCCTATACAACAGATATTGCCATAAGATCTCAAAAATTTTCATTCAACTTCTACAGCATTTGTATAACTGACTATATCCTACATGTATTAAAGCAGTAGCAAAAAAAAGAAAACCCAATAACTTGACTATCCTTAAAGTAAGCTTCCAAACACCACCTGTGTCTTAAGAACAACAGAACTACTTCTAAGCGTTAACTTTAAAATTATAATTTTGCCTTTTGTAGGCAAATTGTGCTCTTACTGATCAAAATTATAACAGATTGAGATGAACTAGGCTACAGAAACACGTTTAAATATTTCCCAACACTATACTCACCCATCTTCTGCCTTTTCTGTATGTGCAGATAGTTCTGACCACCATCTTTTAATGACAGCCTGAAGCCAGTTTAAACCAACTATCACATATCTGTAACAACACATTTTACACATTATGCATTTCCTCCTCCCTGTACATTATCCACAGGCCAGATAAAGTGTTGAGATAAATTGGTAAGCAATTTAGAAAGCAACACATTTTCTATTCTGGAAGAACAAAAACCTAGACAAATAGGTAAGTTTAAATACTTGCCTACACTTGCAATTTCTAAGTGGTAAACTGAAGTTCTTTTTGAAAAAGTAGTAGAAAACTCTGGCTTGATTTCATGTTACAAAGCATATTAAAATCTCAGTGCTGTTCTTTTTTACTGTTTAGGATAAATAAATCTGCATAAGGGCAAAGCCAGTCCTCTCCCCCAAGTCCCTAACATTGCAGAAAAGAATTTCTGCGCCCCTGTTTTGTTAAAGGATAAAGGTTCAGAGGAAAGCTATTCTGGAGCTTTCTCATTTCCTGAGAAAGGCAGGCTTGGGAGAAGGGACAGAAGGAACAAGAGTCAGAGAACTAAAACCCATTAATTTCCAGGGCTCTGCACAGCCAGGAAGTAATAGTGTTTTAAAAACATACCAAGCCAATACTTACTCTTCATATTTGCTTTTAAGCAGAGATTTCACTAAAGGCAAAAGATCTACGCAGCAGCCAGCTGAAACATATGGTTTTTCTTCCTGTAAACTTAAAAAACATCTTGTGTCAGAAGTGCTTGAACTTCTGTGTGGTTATAAACAGATTCTAATCCCCCACTTTTTTTTGGTTTGTACCTGTTTGTAAGCACAGGAAGGCAGTCTACTACTACTCCAAGATCCTGTATCCTAGAAACATTAAGAAAAAAATCAGAAGTATTACTAGTAGATCCTACTACTAGTAGCAGTAGTTGAGATACATGCTTCCACTATGATTTAAAAAGTGTAACAAAGTCACAACTTTGTAACAAAGTCACAACAATTTACAGAACTGCTAGAAATACTGTGGTATACTTGGGATTGCTATCATTTTAAGGATATAAAAGAAGACTTATTTTACCTCACTAAGTAGGCTACCAGTTCACTTATACTTCTCCTTCTCCAAAAGGTTAAAGCTACGTTCAGTCTCAGATTCCTGCTGAAAAGAACTTGAGCCATAGTTTCATGGTCCTGAGAAACCTGCATATAAAAAAAAATATAAAAGAAGTTGCCACAAGTTAGGTAGCCAGCAATAAAACAATAAGCTACTCTAATATAATAATCTGGTATAATAGACTTTTCTACCTGTATGTTCATGAGACTGTTTTAGAAATGTATCTAACAATAGCCTTAAAACCATAAATTTCCCTTAGAAGGGGCACAAAAAGATTAGACCTACTTTACACAAAAGCTACAAGAATAAGGTTTGTACCTATTTACCACCTAAGAGAGGTACCTAATAATCAAAATGAGCATTCATGAGCATCAACCTATAATTCTCACCGAGAACTTTTTATTTAGATGATTATTAATTTTGACACAATTTAGAGACAAGTATTACAAGTATTACATGTATTATTCCAAACTCTGACAGAAAAGGTTCATTTCTGAAAAAGCTTGTTCTCTGAATGAAGTTCAAGCATTTTCATTAATTAGACCTTAGATTGGAATTAACACTGCAGAGCCCCACACATCTCTCAAACCAGTTAAACAGTAATCTGTGGCCAGAGGCCAGTGATCTGGTCCTTAGCTTCTCAGAAAATGAATCTTCCCCTGCCTTCATTTCTTTACCTTTCTTTCTGCAACCTCTTTATTGTAGCTATTCTGCTGTTTTCTTGAATCTATCAAATTAAACAGTGCAGAAGTGCTGCAGACTTGTGCCTTCAGCGCACTGGGCTCTCAGGGCTGTCTCCTCATGGCAGCCCACATGTACAGCACTGTGACAAGACAGCATGGTGATAGTCTCTGATCTTACCTTCCCTGCCATGCCTCACTTTAAACACATGCAAGCCTCGATGACTAACAAAAATCTATTGTGACAGAAATGCAAACTTCAACATTAAGGGCCTTAAATGGCCTTCATTGTCACAAAATCCATTTCATTTAAGTATTTGACCTTTTAGCCAGTTTCAGAAGCCCAGAAAGCATCCACTAGGTTTCCTCAACCACTCCTAACAACAAAGTCTTATACAAACACTTAGTTTTGCACACACAAAGTTGATACTGCTTTTGAAAATTGTCCTAACCTACCTCACCAGTTTATCCCCACTGATACACTAACATTTTTACACTTCTATAAACGCACATATGGACACTGTCCTGGCAGTTCATGAAACCTAAGCAGGTCAAAACAATGTTCTCCTTTGGTGCTGGTACAATTTTAATCCAGTGAAGTCTGGCAGATCTGAGCTTCTGACCCAACACAAAGATGGAGAAAAGTGGCAGGACTATTACTGTTGACAACTGTATCACCATAAACTGACATAGACTGTAAATCACAAGACCTGATATTTAAAGAATTGAAGGAAATTAATCTAAAGAAAGAAAACTTTCACAGCTAATTACTAGGAACGCTTCTTCTTTAAACTGAAGTTTCTTCAAACTCTACCCACCTCTGAAAAAAATGCGCTGTATTTGGATGAGGGGCCTTCTGTTTGAGATGAGCCAGAGTCACTAGAATTCAGCAAGTGTGCACGACTGTTGTGAAGTTTTGCTGGCAGATTCCCTGCACAAGCCAGTTCATTTTCTTTATTTGCCATGTCACGGCCCCTAGATTTAGGGCACAGTTTCTTTCTGTAACAAGGCTTTGGAGTATAACAATGAACTTTCCTTTTACAATATACCACTTTGAAAAGAGAGAGGGGACTGGTCACCGTTTTTCCAACCGTTACTCTGCAATAATAAAGCACTGTTTTAGTGAAGGTTGCTCCAAACCAATTGCATTATTACGTTTATATATATATATAATTATGAATTCAGCAGTCAGTTTTCATGTTATTGAAAACATTTTTCCCCCAATATATACCTTAATAACACTTGGGTTATCAGAAGTCATGCCACCAATATTCTCTGTTTTTATTAATGCAGAGACTCATTATTATGGAAGAAAACACAAGAACCAAGAATTGTCATTAAAATCAAGACCTATCATCCTTTTGTGTCTGCTTTGGTGTTGTAATCAATTTCAACTGCTTCTTCCTACCTCTGTCACACTTTAAATTCAAGTATTACACAGCACAGCCTACCTGTTTGTGTATGAAGCCAGCTGTTTTGGAGATTTCTTACCCTGGGAGAAAGGAAACAGAGAAGAAAAAAGCTGTTTTACTAGAAAGGGTCAAATGCTCCCATCTATACTACTTAGCGTTAATGGAAACATTTACATTGTGCACATCAGCAAGACAATGTTACGATCTTTTTTGTTAACACTGACTCATAAAATCATGTGAGTTTTAATAATTTCAATAACCAAACAGGATATTGGCATCCTCACCACTTATTGGAGAGGTCTTAGAGTTAGTTTGCCTCTCTAGTGCTTTTTCTGTACTCCACTGTCTTATTCTTTAGCCTGTAAAGGTAACAGGTTATAAAAACTGCATCTGAGTAGCAAGAATCCAGTGAAAATCCACGTTACCAATGTGTTAGATGAAGCTGTATGATTATACAATGAGTGTTTCACCTACTCCACCTCTCACTTGTGCCATGTAGCTCTCTTGGCAAGAAAAAACTTTTTCACGATAGAATTCCTGTACTGAAACATTCTTGGCAAGATTGCAGAAAAGCAGGCATGAGTAAGACTGCATCAGTACCTACTGCTCACATGGACGATACAATGCACTTATCCATGCAGCTGCTACCTGTATCTATTATAATACATAGTTTTCATAATATAATTGCTGTTCAAGTTAAAGTTCTATTGCACATCTAAACATCAAATGCTTAGTAGTGCTGTGCTTCTAGTTTTAGACCACTCAGAACTATGAACTTGTTAAAATGTTTACTTCAGTTTTGTCAGGGGACATAAAAAAACCCACCAAACAACACAAACAGCTTACCTCCTTCATGATCTTTTTAGTGGAAGAAGAGATTCTTTTTCTGGGGAGATCAATGGGATGACCTTCAATATGCAATAATTTCTGTTTTTTAACATTGTGAGCTTCAGATGCCATAATCTCTCAAATCCCTGTTCTCAAGGGAAAGATAGAAAGTTGTATTTTCTAAAACATTCCGTCAACTTTCTTCAAATGCAGCTAGCAACACCAGTTAAAAGAATTCAACTATTTGCAAGATCTTTCATCTTATAAATAACCCAAGACATCGTCCTTTAGTGAATGTTAGCTGAAGGCCTTATCATTATTAACACGTAGATGAGCATTTCAAAATCCCAATTTAGCTTTCAAAAAAAAGGAAAGAAAACCAAAATCACTCCAAGAAACAGAGGCAGAGATTTTGTTTTCAGACCAGCTTGCTACACCTGCACTGAGGGGTGCCATACAAACAAGAATTCAAGTAAAGAAGAGGGCATTTTATGAGACTCTTTCCTCACGCTATGAATTTCATCTGCCGCCTAGAGAAAAATAATTGGTTCCACAACTGTTTCCAAGTGCGAAAGGGAGCTAAAAAACTGATCCCTGTTTTTGAGGAAGAAGGCGAACTTCATCAAAATAACAAGGGTAAAAAAAAAAAAAATGGAGTGAAATATCCTCTCTTAGTTTACTGGCAAATGCACACCCCACCCCATTTTTGTTAAAACAGAACTTCAGCTATTTTTCATATTAAAACCCACAGCTTTATTCTCTGTCTGAAGTCCTTTGTCTTGAAGTATGCAAATACTTCTACAAGAATCAACACCAAGATTGAGACAGTTGTACATATGATTTTGCATCTTTTGTAACTGATCAGAAGATCCATTGCTTGAGACTAGGTTCAACCACTACATCATCATACAGACACTATTAAAGTGTTTTAGCAAGACATCCTATGCTACTTTTAAAAGACAATCACTTGCTCTGATATTACTGGTTTTTTCCCCTAAAAGGTGAAACTCCGGTCCCAAAATGAGTGCTCCAATCTCTCCCCTCCATCTTTAGCAGCAGTCCTATCCCTTTTACTCTGTGTAGCAGATTTAGCCCCCATTAAGAACTTCAGCATTTAAAAGACTAAGACACTGAGCATTGAATAAGCCAGATGGGAAACAGCTTATTAGCCATGAAGATCCATGCAGCAGCTAAAGGCCATCCAATAAAACAAGCAGGTGGCAGTCTCAAAATAAGATAGATGCTGTATTCTAAATATCAGGCACATTAAAATCCACATTGTAGGGTACACTGGAAAAAAAATTCTTCAAATGTTTCAATTTTCTTTAAAACTCAATCAGTACTAAAGAGCTTCACTTGAGATCGCTTTCAAAAAATTGAATATTTACTGACAGAATCCCTTACCTTGTAAGATGGGAACACAAAGCCCTCAGACTACAGTAAGAATTACAAATTGCAGCATTATTTAGGGCAAGATCTTTAATAGCTGATGGTCAATATTTTTCCAGATATAAGTCTGGCTTAAGACTGGTTCATTAACTTAATTTTTCCACACTATGGGATGGTGACAACAGAGTTATCACTTTGTCAGCTCTCCACACTTCCTAGTTCTTCCACACAGGCTTGTAAATAAACTTTTCCCTGAAGTTTAGAAAAAACCTCACAAAAACAAACACTTTTTCCTCTGCTTATCAGACTGGTTACAACCATTATTTGGACTTAAAAAGGGCTGTATATTAAAATTTTAACTTGGAGCACAACATAAAGGCATATGCTGAACAACTGGACTTCTGAAGAAGAACCCAACCCAATAATCCTAAAATCCAAATGAATCCATCCTTTTATTCAGGCCAGTGATGAAGAGGGCTTGGAAAAGTCTTGATTTTTTCTTTTCTTCTATCCACTGTTTGAGAATAATATCAAGGGGAAAGCAATACTCTAGAGTAACAGGGGGGACAACCTCCACCCACCAGAGCTAAACCCCACAGTCATTTCATTGGATGCTAAAAAAATCCCTAATCTCTGTCCCTGAAGAACAATTTTTGTGACTACTCCTATAACACACTACCAGCTTACAATTCTTCATGCCTAACAGTGACTGCTCCTTATTTTTCCTTGTTTAATAAATGATCTCAATCCATCCTCATCTTTCACACTAAGCAGTACACAAGAATCTGATCGCCAAAATAAATGACAGCACTATATAACTAAAATGCTTTTTGCTTAAAAGTGTAAAATATCAGAAAGCTAAAAAGCAATGTCTTACCAAGGAAATTCAATTAGCATATCAGTTTTTAATACTGGGCTCTAAAGAGTAACATCTCAAAATACCTGAACTGGAGCTACCTGAAAGGTGGGGAGAGATGACCCTGGAAGGAAGTTCCTTACAAAAGGTTGCATGTGTCCAGGAGAAAAATTAAGAGAATTTTACACTTTGACAAATCTGACATAAGAATATATTGTCCCCCAGCCTCCCAACTGAAACAGAATGAGACAACAGAACTATCCATTCTTTCCTTAAAGACTGGTGAAAGAAATTCAAAAGGTCAAAAGATGATCAGATATAAAGGAACATCTAATGAAGCGAGGTCATACATAAGAATTTTACTGTCCAACAGTTTAGAGAGCTTTCCATAGTTTCCCGTTGAGGGTCTCAGATTATGCAGCAGTAGCAGTGAACATTTAAGCAGTAATGTAATAGCTGTGTTTTCAGCCAAGGTGCAGAACCTCTCCCTTGGAGCTGACAAAACACCTCAAGAAATCATATATGGAAAACAGAGTCAGTATTTAAAGACAGCCTCAAGGAAGATCCAGACTCACATCTCTGTTGCGCTAATTAGTAAACAATGTAACCAAGAACAGACTTAGTGGACACAAACAAGTAACATAATGGGAAAGATTCAGCCTGGCTGTCACTAAGGCAACACAGCCTAGAGAACAGAAGGCTCGGGGGTGACCTTTACTGTGGTCTTCCAGTACCTGAAGGGGCTAAAAGAGAGCTGGAGAGGGACTTTTTGCCAGGGCATTTTTGACAGGCCAAAGGGTAACAGCTTCAGACTGAAAGAGGGTAGGTTTAGATTGGATATTAGGACAAAATTCTTCACTATGAGGGTGGTAAGGCACTGGAACACATTTCCTAGAGAAGTCATCGATGCCTTGTCCCTGGAAGTGTTCAAGGCCAGGTTAGATGGGGCTTTGGGCAGTCTGGTGTAGTGGAAGGTGCCCCTTCCTTCCCATGGTGGGGAAATTGGAACTAGAAGATCTTTAGGGTCTGTTCTAACCCAAACTATTCTATGATTCTATTAAGTCCTGCTCTGCAAAATTAATGGAATTTATTAAGAGTGTGGGGTAGTACAACATGGGTAAAGGGCAACTAAATGATAGATTCTGAGTTTCCAAGTCCTGCACTTAAATATTGAGTAAACTAGGCAACCAAATGAAAAAAGGGAAAGCTTCTGCATGTACAAGAATCTAAGGAACAGGCATAAACTGTCTAAGCAGTTTCCACACTGCAGAAAATCACCTCCAGATCCCTGGGGAAAACCTGTATTAGTTTACGCTGTTCAATATATTCACAAATTACCTCACAAAAGGGGATGAAGACTGTTGACAATCCAAAGTCATACCAGAATGTGAAGATGAGGGCTAACTGAAGAACTGGAGGACTGTGATGTACAATAAGCAGAAGCAATGATTATAGATTAGTATAAAGCAAAGCCTATGTATCTGCAGGTATGAGAAAATTCTGGGTTCCCATTGGAATCATAATCTCTGAGCTAGTAACTGCCACCCACAAAAATATCTGGATATAGGACAGTTTACTTTAGATCATTTGGACTGCTCAGTGCTCCATATGGATCAATAAATAGAAAAATAACAGAACACTATTGTGACAGTGTATAGAATTAATTTGTACCTGTATTTCAAATACTGAGTGCAGGGTTAGTTAACTTTCTTTAAAAAAACCAAACCAACCCCGAAAAGTCAAAAAAACTTCTGAGTAAAGTAAAAAAGAGCTCAGACAAAGGCAAGTTAAAAATACATGGAATATCTTTCATATAATCAACAACTGAGTAGATCAGCCTTTTCAGTCTGGAGAGGTGGCTACTTACAGCTGACAAGGGAAATACAAAGGCCTACAAAATGAATGGCTTGGAGAAGTTGCACAGAGATTGTATCCTCTCTTGCCCAATATAAAAAATAAAGGGTCAAAAGACAATAGCTGAAGATCAGATCAAAACTAACAAGGGTAGGCTGTGGGCAAATATAATCAACCTGAACTTGCCAGAAAATGTTGTGGACCCAAATGTTTATTATGGGTTCTAGGACAGACTGTGCAAATAAATTAAAAAGAAATAGACTGGAAGTGATTAAATTCAGATACACAGCCCATGTAGTCCAGACAGAGCAGAAGAATCTGGTATATACAAACCTAACAGTGCTATAATAAACTTAGCATCTTAAGAAACCAGCTTCGAAAGGCTTAGTAACACCTGAGAAAATGCTGGCTGGCCAGCAATTAAAGAGATGAATGCTACAGGATGAAAGGCACTTTACAGGGCTCTTCACAACTTTGATTTCCTATTTGCAATCGGATATCATCTAGGGATAGCTAATTAGACACTACAGCCCCCTGTAATTTTGGGATATATACAGAGGGTTTTTAAACTGGCATTAGACACTAATTTGTACAGAGTCAAACAAACTATACCTTAATGTCTTTAATTTCTGCCTTTTCCCTTGTGATGAGCACAGCTAGTTGTATTTGATCAGGACAATCTGCTATACCATCTCCTTGAGGCCAATGCATCTTCCTTGCATAACAAAGTATTTTAAAATAAACTAAGGATAGAATGCACATCCCTTCAGCTCCGCCTTGGTCCATCGTACAATCCTAAACTGTTTTACAACTGTAACAAGGTAGACTGCAAATCTGAAGAGAGATGTATGATTTCATTAGGATGATAGAATCAAATTCCACCAATTTCCCCTATCCCGTGGGTGATTTCTCAAAGCAGACAATCTTCCCTTCTCCTCCTTTTACTCTCTTCAATTTTCAGTAAACAGAATGACTAAAGTAACAGCAGCCATATATCCTGAGAAGAAGCTGGTTTGTCCCCACAGTCAACAGACAGTACCTGTGCAAAGTTTTCTTAATGGTTCTACTGCTATTTTCTATCTCTGATCTCTCCCAGATGCAATAAAACTCTTCAGGTCATACCAGAATCAGGCAAAGAAAGTCAGCACTAACAGGCTTTCAAGTGCATATCTACCAAAGGCAAGTATTAACAACTCTGCCACTCCCTCCCATCGTTCTATGTTCTGGGCACGGCCCCCAGAGAGGGACAAACTCTTCTTGGCACGTTATGTAATCTACACATGTATTAACATAATACTATTTTCTTACAGAACACAGGCTGGACTACTTTGCACGGCAGCAAGGAAAACATAAAATAGTTAGATATCTTAAGTCATCAGCAATACCTTCTAAAATACACTTTCTTCTATCCTATGCCTTGTCCAAATTCTTAACAGCTACTTTCTCCTGCAGCATTTCATGTGCACTAGCCATTGCAAATGTTCCTGTGATTCTCCCCCATCCCATAGTAACCCAAGCGCAAGTTCAAGAATGACAATATTAAATTCAGATGAAAGAGCTAATTAATCATTACTCCCAAGGAGGGGAGCTCATGCTCTGAACGCATTCCACATAGGTATTCATCAGGGAATCAGTGATGGTCAACTAATTTCACTGGCCATTATCAGATCTACAGTGGTCACAAGAAACTTCCAAGAATGGTTATTTCAAATTTACTTCCAAAAGGGTGATTTGCTTACAAAAATAAATTAGCACCATCTTCTGATGTAGAACTGATTTTGTAAGCTTGACATAACTTCCTTTCATTTTAGCTCAGATAAATGTTACAAAATCCATCTGTCTTTGTTTTAGAAGGCTTCCACATCCTTCGAATATGAAACAGGGTTTTTTTCCAAATTCCTTTTTTAGTAATTAATGTACTGACAGTTCACCAGCTGTTAAATATTGAATTTTCTTGAAAAAAGGAAGTGGAGTTCAAGATTCTAAGGAGTATGTTAATGCAAATTTTTTCTGTAACATTATAAAGAGTGTCTTATATGCCAGCAGAACACAGTTTTTTAATGTGCTATACTTGTCAGGCCATTTGTTCCAGTTTAAAGTTTCCTAGGTTGATAAAAACGACATGAATTTCACTAAATTTGCTGTAAATACAAAGACTAATTGAACAACTAGTTATGGTAGATTAGCTTGTACCTAAGATTTAAGCTCATTTTCTTGTTACATATGGGATTTGTACGTGGCCCACTGTCAGTCATAATGAACCTCCAAAAATGACAAGTCACAGTTCATTCAAGTTTAGTGAGGATGAACCCACGCAGGCATTAGCCCTCCTTGTGGAGATAACCCAGGAGTCTAATAACTAAACCTTATTCACATTTTCTACAAAAAAAGAAGTCAAAAACTCAGTTTTCTGCATCTGGAGGTACCATTTACAAATATGTTAAGCTGCCATGAAGTAACAGCTTCTGAAGTCATCTTTCACTAATGATGAAGTGTCTAAAGATACTTCTACCTGTTGACTATCACTTACGAACACTCTGGGGATAATAAGTTTGGAAAAGTTTTATAACTGAGAGCTGTTATAAAGGAACTAAATTCCCACAACACCAAAGTGCCCACATTATTATTTTACACAACTCTTTAAGAAACTACTCATGAAATTAAATACAGCAATTTCTTTTACCATTTATTGCTCAACCCAAAGAGTTCAAAAAAAACTGCAACAAGAATTTTGAATTCAAACCCAGAGATAGACATACTGGCAAACCCCTCAAGCTCCAAACTTAGTGGAGGCTAAGGAAGTACTCACTACATGCTCACTTGGCTGAACAGTCTGTGACTACATGTCACACAGCTTTCACATGGTTTTCTATGCTACCCTCAAATACACTTCTATTATTTATTTTAGTCTGTTTATAGTATTTAAAAAACCTTCTTAATTTATAGTCAAGCTTCTTACCCTGGGACCAACGTACAGTTAATTTTTTTAAAATAGCTAATTTAAATTATTATTAAATAATACATATTAAATATATAGTACACATTATATACAACAATAAAATGAAATATAGTGAAAATAAATTTAAAAGCGAAGTTTCGAAAGCAGGTAATTGAATATATACACACACAGCTATAACAATACATGCATATCAAAGTACTCACATATGCTTTCTAATATACATATATAAAATACCTTAATAATATTATTTTTAATGTATTATAATTAAATCCTGAGTTAGAAAGTTTAGGAACTCAAAAGTTCAATGAAATAACATTAGAGAAACTTAAATCAAAACTATACGGACTGTTAACAAGAAATTAAAGTGACATTTTTAGACAAGAACATGTTCTTTCCAATCAGCAAGGCCAAAGAGGCAGAAACCTACCTTCTGTTATGCTTACATTGTACTAAACATGGGTAACTATATTTTTTAATTACTTCCCTGATTACAGTCAGAGAATAAGAGGAAGAAAAAAACAGGGGAACAGGAAAAGCAAAAATGACGTTCCAAGAAGAGATGGACGAAAGCTGCTTTTAAGCAAACGGACTTAACCTTCCTCCAAAGCAGAGCATGTTACAAAAACAGAAACAAAAGACTTCCAATATCACCGCCTAATCTGTCTCCTTAAAAAGATCTCCCTATTCAGAACGTCTTTATTTTAAATCTGCATGCCAAATCATCCAGCACTGAAAAAATAATTTGAAGGCTTTTGAACAAAGTAATTAATGCAGGATCTGATCTTCAAGCACTTATGTTCCCCCCCCCGCCCCCCTTCCTTCCCCCTGGAATCTGTCACACCCAAGAAATTAAATCCGTCAGCAGGCCTCACACCCAGCTTGTTGTCCTCCCTTTCGGCAGCACCAGAGCCTTCCCTGCTCTCCTGGCACGTATCTGCCATTGCACACGCTTGCTTCGAGCTGAGGCTGATGGCACCATTTTAGAAAAGGACCGAAGTGCCAGAACTCGCTCTCTGGAGACGGCAGGCACCGCACACAGCTGTGCCGGGGGGCCGGGCGAGNGCCCCGCCCCGCCGCGCGCCGCTCGCGTCACTGCGCGCCCGCACGGCCTCCGGGGGCGGAGCTGCGCAGCCGGGAGGAAGCGGGGATTGGCGAATGATCTCGGATCACGGACCTCACAGCCCGCGCTCCCCGCCCTGTCTGCAGGCCGCCAATGACGAGCTGTGGTTATGAGTCTGCAACGCTCAAACTGGCTGAGAAGTCCGTGGCAGCGCCATGCTGTGCTGCTTTATCACAGAACCGCAGAATAAGCTGAGCTGGAAGGGCCCCACAGAGATTACCAAGTCCAGCTCCTGCATAGCACCATCCCCAAGCGTCACAGCATGTGCCCGAGAGCATTGAACTCTGTCAGGCTGGTGGTGTTCCAGTGCCTAAACACCCTTTGGATGAAAAACCTCCTAATACTCAACCTAAGTCTCCCGTGACACAACTTCAGGACACTATCTCAGGTTCTGTCACTGATCACCACAGAGAAGAAACCGGTGACCCCTCCAATTCCCCTCACAAGGAAGTTGTAGACTGCAAGGAAGTCTTCCCTCAGTCTTCTCCAGGCTGAACAAAGTGACCTTGGCCACTCCTCGTATGGCTTCCCCTCAAGGCCCTTCATCATCTCCATTGCCCTACTTTGGATGCTCTCTAATAGTTTAATAACATCTTATATTGTGGTGCCCAAAACTGCCCCCAGCACTCGAGGTGCGGCAGTGCCCAGTCCCCAGTGCCGAGCAGAGCGGGACAATCCCTGCCCTNTCCCCAGTGCCAAGCAGAGCGGGACAATCGCTGCCCTTGCCCAGCTGGCGATGCTGTGCCTGATGCCCCCAAGGACACGCTTGGCCCTCCTGGCTGCCAGGGCACTGCTGACTGCCATTCCACTTCCCATCGACCAGAACCCTGAGGGCCCTTTCTGTGGCACTGCTTCCCAGCTTCTCATTCCCCAGTCTGTCCATATATCCAGGGTTGCCCCATTCCAGCTGCAGAATCCGGCACTTTCCCTCGATGAGCTTCACATGGTTGGTGATTGCCCAGTCCTCTAATCTGTGGTGGTGTCTCTGCAGGGCCCCCTGCCTTTCAGGGAGTCAGTAGCTCCTCCCAGTTTTGTATTGTCTGCAGATTTGTTTAGTAGCCCTTTCAGTCCAGTGTCCAGTTCTTTAATGAAGATGTTGACAAGCACAGGGATGAGGATGGAGTCACACTAGTGACAGGAGGTGCACTCGGGACAGGTTGCCAGTCTGATGTTGCTCCATTCACTCTGTGCCTGACCTGTGAGCCAGTTGCTCACCCATCATACATGATGTGTTTATCCAGCTGTGTGCTGGACATTTTATCCAGAAAGATGCTATGAGGAAAAGTATTGAAAGCTTTACTGATTATAATCAGTAAGACCTTTCTGTCCTGGCTCCTCTTGTGTGGAAGCAAACATAGGATGTACTCTTTGCCTGAGGTGGTATCCTTATTTCATTGATGGGCTCCTGAAAGAGAATGACACTACTTTTCCATAGGGAGGAAAGCACATAGCCCCAGTTTCACGTTCAGATCAAAGGCTGCCAAGGGGAGGTAATAAACAGTATTTCACTATCATTGTTCCCCTTTTCGTCCAAAACACCCTGGTGATTAGAAATGCATTCTTATTTCCAGTCTAAATAAGTCCTGCTTATTCTTCCAGTGCCAATATTACCCTGTAGTTTAAACAGCTCTCACCTACTATCATGGCTGTTTGCTGTAAGAGAATAACATAAGAGAGTAATTTTATCCTCTCAGCAATTTCATTTCACTGACCTAACAGTCTTGGTCTCCCATTGCAGGATAGCCTTTCTGTTTTCTCAGTCATCCTAATGTCACTTTTACCTACATTTTTGCAGATGTTACAGTTTCTATCCTGTGTGAAGAGTGTTTAATATATACATGGTTTTACTCATCTGAGCAGCTGTGGATATCCAGGTACATATGGTCACTAAGGGTTTTTAAAAGAATATGTTCTTTGAGCTGTGAGTGCTCAAAGATGGTAACTTTTTAGAGGAAACAGATGATGCTTTTTTAGAGAACAGGACAACTGGCAGATGGTGTACACTAAAAAAATGTTTGGGCATTCCAAAACAGACCTTCCCGATGAAGTCTGTCAGGAGCACATAGCTACATACCAAATGGTTTTTAGATTATTGCCACCTAAATGCAGTTAATTCCATGTGGATGCTAGACAGTGACAGAAATGGCAGAAGTGCTCCTTGTGTGATGTGATCTTATGTTTAGCTGTAAAGGGCAGCACAACTGGTTTGTTCAGTCAAGGTGCCAAACATAATAATAATAATTTTTATTACTGGGCTCCGTTACTAAAGACCTCTTCTGAAAAGAAACTGTTCTTCAAGTCCACAGAGGGGTCAAATTTTGTAATGAAAATGTAATTTCTGTCAAGGGCCCAATTCTGTTTTCAGAAGTACACAAACTGTACTCTGGCTACTCAGCAATGACCGTTGACCGTTCTAGCTACTAATACTAACAGGTTCATTATGGTTATCCTAGGGGTCAGCTGTAGTAATTTCAATTAAAAATTCCCACTTCTTTTATGTATTTTCCTTTGGCTCTGTTTTTGATATGCATACTTTCAGTTGTTTTAAATTACTGTCTGGGCCTTGAAAAACAGTTCCCTTAGCTAAACATTCTTATACCCTTTCTGAATAATTCCTTAGCCTATTTTCCTTTAACTTACTTTTTCTCCCGTCTTCAACAAATTAAAGAAAAAAAAAAATCAGAGTTTCTTGTATTAACTGCAAGATACTGAAAATACTCTTTTTTTGAAGCTTTCTTCTCCACTTCCATGTTCATTTTAATGTTTTTTTGTTTGGTTTGTTTTTGTTTTTGTTTTTTTAATTAAACACTTGAGAAATTTTTTAGTATTTTAAATTTTTTGACAACGTCTAATATATCTTTGCATGGAAAAGAATTACACATGAGAGATTCTACTTTGTGTAATCTACTTTAGAACAGTGCTTTTTACTACTTATTATGGCACTAAGAGTGATGTGGTAGGACAGCTATGGACAAAAGATGGAGGAGTATTTTTAGTCATTAGAAACATCATGACTGTAAATGGATTAAGCAGGTTATCATAAATAAAGCTGACCAAGAACTTTTATATACACACTGCACGTGTTTCTGTAGCTGCCCTAAGAGAAGCTGTACGAAACATGAAGGGAGGAATGAACACTAGGACATCTAAGATAGCAGCAAGGAGCTCTGCTTACCCTTTCTCCTCTCTCAAGGGCAGCTTTTTTACAGTTACTTACATGGCTCCCCTGCAAATGAGTTCTTTGTGCATGGCTTGACAGATTTGAACAGTCCAATCTTCCAGATGGGTGAAGGAGTCTAACTAGATGGCCTGGTAATTATGGTAATTATAGTGGGACAGGATTTTATAAGATCATGATATGTAATCCAAATCATGTTTTTCTGCAGGAGTGAAAGAATATAGATCCAAATATATCCAGGTCTAGCACAGAAGTGCACACATATTTACATTTTAAAATAACCTACTAGCTCCTTCCTCTTGTGTTCTCGTATTTTCAAAATTTATACTGGTATTAAACTCATTTGCATTTTTAAAGAATTCCAGTGATCAAGCCTGAATATAGAGAAGCTCAGAAATTCTGTGAGTTGTTTCCCTTGCAGTTATCTTGAGCACCATATTTTATGTTTTATGTCATCTTCACAAATGTAAAAGTAGCTTTTTTTGCAATTTATAGTGTAAACCAGAAATTTTGATAGTGATTGTGGATGCAATACAGAAATCTGATGTTTACAAATTAAAAGCTTGAATGTGCAGCAGAGCAAAGTACTTGTGCAGAGGGCAAAGAAAATGGGGATGATAGGATGAATAAATTCACTAAAACTTGTTCTTCTATTCTGGGCTGATTAAGGTGTTTTGACTGTGTAGTGTTATACCAATAATGTGATTATTTTCCTGAAACCTGCAAAAGGGAATTGCATAATGATATTTTCTTCTTATGATGCCTACTTTACTTATTTCCAGATTGCATTTCTCACAAACAGCCTACTTGGATTTTCTACTTTTCCTAATATTTTTTCTGCAATAAACTTTTCCTTCCAGATGTTGAATAAGTAGTACTATCTGAATTAATGTGGTAATTTTACCAGCCTGGCTTCTTTTTCATTCCTCCTTAGGTAGAATTTAAAGTCAATAAAATGTACTGTCATTTATGGATCTTCTTCCAGATCTGCCCAGTAGATGCCTGGGTTGTGCAGTGGATGGGATATTTGAGGGGGCAGTAGTTACTCCAAGACTATTAACTATTTAATCTTTAGTCCACAGGTTGGAGACAAGACGGCTCAGGCAGTTGGTAATGGGATAAAGCTTTTCACCTCTGAATTGCCAGCTCTGGGCCAGATTAGTAGGACAGAGTATGTCCACCATCTGGTGTCTGGTCAGTGACCCATATGAGAGAAATCAGTACCCATCCCTGCTACTGGTGAACAGCTTTACAATTAACCCCCCCCTCCACCCCCGCCCCCCAACACATACTATGTGAGAATGATTGCACCACAAACAGCTCCAAATGAGCATGAGGACTAAAAATTGCTCTAGAAACTTGATGATCAGGACTCAGCACACTGAAGGGAGTGTGGGAAAATTTGCCAGCATGAGCTGTCAGGGGATGCTGTTTCACTGGGAATATTCACTTTAGAGAAAGCTAGTTTTTTAGACAGCAAACAAAGGATGATTCTTGGCTGAAAATAACAACATCTTGTAAGAAAAGTAACTTGATTTTTCTATGATGCAGAAAAGCTGAACTTCAAAAGGCAAATATCCACCAATAATATTTCTTGTTGTCATATGATGTCAATACTCAAATAGGATGAAAAGGATGCTCTTTTCAAATGTGTAAAGTTTTTGTAATTTGAGATAGGTTAGCTGATTTTAATGAATAAAGAATTACGAGTCAGTGTGCCAAATTGGGATTATTTGTACCACAGCATTTCTGGACGCTGGATCCATTCCCTATGTTAGAAATAAGGCCAGGTGTAATTACAGACTCTGTGTATTGGGCTAGTATCTGAATTTCTGTAGTTTTCTGAAGCAATATTCTGTCTGAACCAAGAAATGCAAGTTAAATTGTACTTGAGAGAGAACCCCCCCCCAATACTGTAATATTAAAAACAGTGCTTATATTGAAAATTGTTATTTGTTACTATAATATTTTATTTTAATATGGAAAGAATAAACCAATGCTAACCAGTTTAGAGCTTTGCTTAATGTTCTTGAAGCAAAACTAGGCTTTTAGGGTGATCGCTTTGAAAGAAACCGAACACCTAGGCCTTAATAAGGAGATTTAAGGAAATGTACAAAGAACTTAGGGTCTGATTTTCTGGGTTGCTGACACCGTTTGGTTTTGTGTGAAGCCAGGCATGTCGCAGGCAGTGAGCGCGGCTTGGGACGCGGCGCACGGCGCGGTGCCGCGGGCAGCCCGGGCGGCAGCAGCGATCGCGGTTGGCTCCGGGGCGCCGCTCTCTGCCGCGCTCCCGCCGCCGCCCAGCAGGGCGCGCTCCCGCGCCGGCCGCCCCGCTGCCCAGCGCGGCCAGTTGTCAAACCTATTTTCCAAACCGTATTCTCTTTGCGCGGCTTTGCTGAAAGTGCCATTATCTTGCATTTGTGAGTGACTGTTTCATAAAACGCCCCGCCCTTTTTTTATTTAAGTCTACTGTTACATACCTACGGTTATCTTGTCATTTTATTTATCATTAGCTATGTATCGCCTGGGCATCGTAACCCTTGAACAGTTTTTCTCATCCACAATATTCAAGAAACAGACCTTGAGTTAATTTTCACTATAAACAGCTTGTGAGGGCAGTAGGCTTTTAAATCAAGCAAGCTTGGCTTTGTAAAATGTTGTAACTCAGGGTAGCATAAAGTAAGGATTGGAATTTTTTTTGTGTGTGTATGGCAAGAATTTTCAGATTTCAGTAACGGGCTGTAGTGGCTGTGATCTCACCTATGGTTTGTACTCTGGGATTTTACTTTCATAGAAGCCACGGAACACATTCTGGGATACAAAGAAGTTGGCTAAAACATCTCACCTCAAATATGTGTTTTTTCTGTTAGGTCTTCAATCTCAGAAGCATACAGATGTTTTGGAACGAATCTTTGTCTCTGCAGACTCAGTTAATGACTAGTAAACAAATACAGCAAAATCATGTTGCCTTCAACTACAGCTATTTTATTTAACAGTTCTTGTTTCAAAAATTAGTGACTGTAATACCATTTTTTGTGCTGCTGTCTATACCTTCATTCTCTTTAATTTAATTTATTTATTTCTCCCTTTAATCCCTGCATGTCCTTAAATCCTTTAGTTCAGCCTAATCCTTCAAATCCTATAATTACTCAAACAAAGCATTTTAACCTTGTGGCCTTCCTGGGCTCCTGCCTATTGCTTATGACGTGTAGGTCTCGTTTGACTAATGATGTTTACTGCTGCGTTTTCTTTCCTAGGATACTCATGGAAAATTTCATGCTACATAGCTCCCGTTATAGCAGGGCTCAGTGTCACAATATTATTATGAGCATTGTAAAAATAGTGGTGGCTGAGTTCCACTCTAAGAACAATTGCTTCTTTTAGTCAGAATTTATAGGTGACCTTGGTGTAATCCCAAGTAATTAATCCCAGTAAAGCCTAGATTTTGATTATTTTGATTTCAAGTAACTATTCCCAAATTCTCTGTGTCTCTTGAAAAGTATTTTTTTGCATACTGTGTAAGGTGTATAAGCAGTCTAATTCAGGCATCTAAGAATGACAACACTTGATGATAGTATGTTGGTTTGCCTGAATATTTGTTTAAACACTTAATAAACACATTATATTATTTCTCTTAGAAAATTCTGAATATTAGGATGAGGATGCTTGTTTATGGTATTTATAATTTTTCCTGGAAGATATTTTGTAAAGAAGTAGTCATACCTTTACTTACTTTATTTATTTTAATTTTTGAAGGAGGAATGAGTGGACCAGGCTCTGACTAAAATTAACAAGTGATTTTGTTAACAGGAATGATATTTAAAAAGATAATGAAGAACAATTTTATGTAATATTATTAAGGGGAAAAGGAAATAAATGTATGGCAAGAAATTTAGAAAAAGGCTGCAAATTTTAATGACCTGCAGTACCGAAAGAAAATGACTTGTTGACAATGGTGAAAGCAAATGATAATGTCATGAGGTACTGGGTTTTATAAGGTCCAAAAGTGCGGTGGAGAAAAGAATATAAAGACAGAAAGAGACTGAAAAGATACCAGAGCGGTATCAAAAAGAGGAGTACCAAATTAAGCATGTGAAAATGCAGGAGAACAAATACCTGGAATGTGAGTTATAGAAACACATTAGTCTGAAGGAATAAAGGAACTATATATGTGTATCTGTGAATTTTGTATGTATTTTAAATTATTATTAAAAGTAATGATTCTAACTGAAAAAACCCCACAATCCTGTTTTCAACATTAAGCACCTGTGTCAGGGAAAAGTTCTAAACTGTTCTGAATGTTTTATATTGTAAGAAAGATACATTTCTTTGGAGATAATGATAAACAGAAAAGTCATGAAATCTGCAACTTTTTTCTGTGTTTAGCTGTTCCAAAGCTGTTGTGGAGGGTACACATGCTTATACAGGGATGTACATCTGAATCCTCTAAGCTCAAATAGAAGGAGATTCTCCTTGTTACAATTTTTTTAATGACCTGTGAGCAAAATTCTCTGACCAATGTTTGAGCCACAGTCTCTGGCCCTCACCTCTGTGCCTTTTATGTACAGTTAATACATCCCGTACTTACCAGATGTACATTGAATGGGTTTTTTCTAATGTACACACATTACTTTAAACTGCCTAAACAAACCATGGAAGCATTTATGAAAATGTGCAGGGATGACTTTTAGGCACCAGAGACTTGCACATCTGGGCCTGACACAGATTTATGGCATCACCTTTTCCAGCACATCTTTGAAAGAGGGTCTGCCTAAGAAAATATGAGTTCTCCTTATAAGGCACACTAAGCTCAGCTGGAAGCAACAGAATGCCCAGAACTATTTTCTCAGTATGATTTCTTGGGAGAATACTTTTTTCCTGAGATTGAGTAACCGAGACTAAGCTGTTGAAAATAAAATCGGTTAATAAAACAATTATTATTTTTTTTTAAATTTAGAATAACCAGACTCCTAAACTCACTTTCCCATTCCACACTGAAAAGGACATAATTGTAGGTACAAGAAGGGAGAACAATCATGATAAGATATAGGATGTGGGAGAAAATTGATTTCTGGGAAAGAGACATTGAAAAGACTTGTATGGTAGAATTTGTGGAGGAGACATGTAAGTTCAGATTTCCCCCCAGTGGAGTCAATGAGAGCAGAGCTATCTCCTGCCAAAGCTTACTAATTAATGAGGAGCATTGAGAAAGACACAATACCCAGCACGCATTTCTTGTATTCCTCAATACAATTAGATGATTAAAGACACTATAAAGCAGCACTTAAAATGCAGATGCTGTGTCAAAATGTGTAGGTAGAGATAATACAGCATTTTTTTGACCAATCTAACACTCTTGGAAAAATAGGGATGTTTTGGGACAGGCACAGTTTTTGTGCATGTGGACCAAGCAAATGTCTATATCAGCTCAGATTAACTGTGCAGTTGAGTTCACCTCTGCAGGGTGTTACTGAAACAAATAGCACAATATGATATGATATAAAAGAGAACAGTTAAAAGTTTAAAAGAGAAAGTAAAAATAATACAAATACTTAAAATTTAAGGAAAAAGATTTTAATTGGTAGGAATGTGACAAAAATGACACCATCTCAATACTGCTGCCACACACATTATTTTCCTCTTTCCTTTAGCATTTGTCACTGCTGATAAAAGTACTGTGTATTTACTGAAAATAGCCTGGACACTACATTGCTTGACCATTTAAGAGAATTCATGGTGACTGCAATATCTTTGAGCTTGCTGTTGCTTGCATGAAATTATTACAGCTGTGAAGAAAAGCTGTAAGTGAAATAAATCAATTTAAGGACCAGCCATACTTGTTCACAATAATCAGTATTGAATCCCTGCAGCCTTTTAGTAATAATCATAATAGTCCTTGTGCACAATGAGCACCAGTAGTCTGCCATTATTAGAGCAACAAAGCATCAACCTGGCTTCTTCATTTTAGACCTGCTTCTTGATGTTAATCAGGAGTAACTCCTTAAGCAAACAACAGGTTCTGTGATATTTTTCTCTTTTCAGTAAATATAAGCTACAGTATGTTAACATGCAGAATCCTCTGTGTCAATTCTGCAGCTTAATGATCATAGCCCTGTCTTCACAGCTCTTTCATGTTGGTTAAATACCATCTTCTTACTATCTTTGTTGATGCCTGTCAAGAGAAAAAAAAGCCCAAACAGGTAATTCTTCAGGGAGTTTGGCTTTGATGAGTTTTTAAACATTTACTTTTTCCTGCAAGTATAGGCTATGACATGAACATTTTGCCACTTTACTAAATGGTAAGGAGGTAATAGGTTCTATTTTTACAATTTAAAATCTGGCTACATTTTTATCCTTTCTGTGTCTGTTTATTCTTTGGCAGCTGCATTTTGCAATATTTTCCTTTTTGGGTTTAAAAAGGGCTACAGTTTTCCATTTTGGGTTTAAAAAAGTTGTATAGATAACTTGTAGGCTGAGATTTTTTCTTGAGTAAGAGAAATCAGTCTTTAAGAAATCTGATTTAGTACCTTCACGTTGTCAGCTACATATTCTGTTCTTTATATGCTTCACTTCCATGAGATACAGATTTGGAAGCTCTGTAAAAAAAGTTCTTCTTCTTCTTGTCTCTTCTATTTTATTTTAAAATTTTATTATTTATTTTTTATTGTGTATCTGATCCTATGTATCTGTCATCCTGATTGTCCCTGCAGATAGGGGTGGGAGAGCTGCTAAGCTTCTAAGGGGCTGTGTGGGAACCTCCAGACACTGTCTGTATCTTGGAGCATCCATTTATTTTGGTCTGTTGCTCTGAAATTTTTTGCAACTTTCTGCACTTAACATGAAGAGTTGCCTGCTCCTCATTTGCATTTTAGTATTGTGTTTTATAGAGTCTTTAATGGCAATAGAATTAATGAATTGTCACATTATGGGATCTCAGATGATACCTCAGTTCTTATTTGTAATCATATTTTGCAAAGCTTTCATTCTTTTGAACATAATGCTGTAGCTATTGATTGAAGAAAAGCTTAGTGGAGACTTCTAGAACTATTTCTGGTTTTTGCTGGTTCATTTAAAAACATAAAGATTCAAAGCAGATAATTTCTGTCAATCTTTGTTAAAGAGGTGGGGCATGTTTCCCTTCAGGGTTATCTACTTGATGCTCTGGACTTCATAGGAGACTATTTTTTGTAACTTAATTATAACAGCTATTCTCAAAATCAGATTCAAATAGATTACATAAGCTGTTTTAAAACTGAAGTGGAATTAAAATATGAAATACAACCTAAAATGCGGTGGTTGACAAAGTCACATCCAACAGTGAGCAAAAACAGTGGGCAGCTATTAGGCCACAAATGTGTATCCAGGCATACAAAGAAAGGACAAGGCAAGGATATGTTATTTTAACTGCAGTACTGCAGTACCATACCCTAACAATCTCATAACTTCTCCTGTGCCTGTACTGTTTGGTTGTTTCTCACTTCCTTTAAAGTATAGAAAGCTTATTTCTGGGTCCAAGTGACCTCAGACATGTCAAAAAAAAGGCCCTCTATAACTCTAGTTTTGATTGTACTTTACTTCTAAGCTTGTTATTCTGCATCTCTCCACATGGTGTCTTCATGGACTGTAAATTTTTAAAAATAGTTCAGAAGCCAGTTCCCTTTGAATCCAGCCTTTCATTCTTCCCATCTCTCCTGTGCACGTGTATTAACACACAGCTCATATCTGACCCGTTTGTGATTTCACAAGATTTAAAGCTGTTTACTTTGAAGACTCGATTTTTTATTTTCTGCAAGGAAGGTGACCTAGTAAATGAATAATTTAAAGTTGCTTCAGGGAGTTAAGTATGTTAGAAGAACATGATTTTGTTTTTGAAGGCTTTGAAGTGATTCTTCTTTCCTTTCTAAATATGCACATTCACAAGCAATGTTGTTCAATATATTACTGTAGATCAGACTTCTAAGTAAGACAGTGGGATAGTGGAACATAGCATGTGAAGAAATCCCTGAGAAGAAAGTCAGAGGAATGGATTTTGTTCAGCCTGGAGAGGAGAAGGCTTGAGATGATGCAGTTGCAGTTTTCCAGTACTTGAAAGCACAGCTGTTGTAGAGAGGGAGGTACTTTCTTCTCAAGCATGCACAGGGACAGAACAAGAGGCAATAGGCAAAAGTTCTTTAGAAAAAAATCCCTCTGGACATAGGAAAGATTTTCTTCACCATGAGAACAGCTAAATTCTGGAATAGGTTGCTCAGAGAAATGGTGGAATGTTCCTCACAGGAATTACTAAGAACTTGGCTTGACAGAGCCCTGGGTAACCTAATCTAGATCCCCGCTTTCAGGAGTTTAGACCAGATTATCTTAACAGCCACCTTTCAACTTGGAATATTCTGTTTGCATTGTTCTTCTTGTTACCTAATTTTTAAAGTTCAGTGTTGGAAATAATCTGTCTTTAAGGAGAAAATTCTGATATTACTTCTAGTGTGCTAGTGAGTTGTTGTGATGAGGACCCAAAGTCTAGTGGTAAACAATATACAGAAAGACAGAGACATACAGAAAGACATGCAAAAAGAAGTGAGACATGCAAAAAGAGTATGATATATAAAAAGTCATCTGACCAGGCAAAGTCTTTCAAAGGTTCCTTCTGCCATTTTGTGACAGCATCAGTTTCAGAGAACGTCTTTGTTACTGAGATTGTGTTAGAATGGAAAGAAGCTTTTAAGACACTTCCCAGACTTTACAAAGCCAGATTAGTCACTGTTCTCAGTGTTATTGGAGAGTGTCAGAGGGCATGGGCCATCTCTTCTACTGAGAAAATTGCAGAAAACTATTCCACCTCATCTTGTAATTCAAATGTTTGGTGCTTATAAAGCAGTGAGATTTTTTGGTTTTGCTTTATCAAGACAAAATTATTTTCATAAGTAAGAACTGTCTGGAGTCCTGGGTCAGCTATTACACAAGTGGACTTTTTGAAAGTAGGTAAAAAAAGCATGACAGCTAATGTATTCAATTCTTGGTGTACATTGAAATTAGAAAACCAGGATAAGAAAGCCTGAAAGTCCTCAAAAAATAATGGTATAAATGCAGCATTTTAAAAGGTCAAGGTGAATGTAAATGACAGATTTCACTGAATTACTAATCATTAATAGTGATAAAAAGAAATGGCTACGCTGCCTTTTTTGGTGTAGAGAAGACACTACAGAGAATGAAGCATAAAGCATGAAACTGTAAGTAAAAGGGAAAGGATATATTTAAAAAAATGACACCACAGCAAATTGCCAAGGACAGTAAAAGACTGGAGGCCTCAAAAAGCAGGTGTCACTATGCCTTTTATGTAGCCAGGTGCTGGTGTTCCAGATCCAGAACTCTGTTACATGCCTCGGCTGCCTCTTACCCTGTGAGTTTTATATTCCTTCCTGCATGGAATCACCACAGCTCCAGCAGGAAGGGAGGACACACTAGTGTCTAACAGAGGAGGCAGAGCTCTGAGTCAAAGCTTGTAAATCTTATTAAGGTTGTAGTTTCATCGTAATAAATCATAAATTAACTTACGTGCAAGACGGCAATTTTTAAAGAGGTAGAGTTTTCTTTCCAGGTCTTTGTTGGAATGCAAAACTATCTGCTGCTGCTTACAATGAAAATGTTCCAGTTTCTTTAGGGAAAGAAGCCTACAGTCATGCAAGATTCTTCCCAATGCACCCTCCTTTCCAGGTACTTGTGGGATAAACTCAGAGCAAATTACTAATTTTGTTCATCAGAGTCCTGATGGGAGCTGGAATAAAGCACCGTTCACAGTGAAATAAATGAAAGTCTTTCAGTGCTATTATTCAATAGTAGGTTAGGATTTCATGCTTGGCATCTTTCATATTGTTTTTGAAGTCTGGTCATCAGCTGGTGCAAAAGTCTATATACAAACACATCTCATTCCTCTTGTTTAATGAATTTATGTATTCTCTGTAATGTAAAGCAATTTGAAAATCTTAATTTACAATTTTTTCTTCTCTTACCACTTTTTTATCATATGAGCAGACTTTTGTTCCAATTGCTTCAAGTACAGTTCTTGAGGATCTATAAGATGATTTAAATGTTACAAGTTTTGGGTCTGAGGCTCCTTTTCTGTATTACGAATTTCCAGGTCAACCTTGGTAATACAGAAATAGGGTGTAAAGGGTATGAGCTATTAATAGGTGCCACTGGTTCATAGCCATTATGCCAAAATTAAGTTTGCAGAGGCTCACAGAACCACCATTCCATGACCTCAGTCTCTGAAACAAGTATAAGCTTCACTTTTGCAATATCAGAAAGAGACTCCTAAATTCTGTTAAATGAGTAAGTATGTTAATGAGTGGTGACTAAGGGTTTATTTACTATAGTCATTTACATTTTAGTAAATTGCTATGTTGGTTTTTAAGAGAATTTTTACAGAAAACTTCTTGTGAAGCATAGTTTAAAACAGTGCCCATTTTGTAAAAGGCCTTGATAAAAAACCACAATTCTCATTCATTGACAATAAAACAGTCCAGCACCACATATATTTCAAAGTATTCAAATTTTGCTTTTCAGAGAAAGTGATTAATCCCCTCATCCCCTTTTTTATTCCATCTTTCAATAATATCTCAGAAATGTACAGATATTACTTGTTTTCACCACAACTCTGCAAAAGGAATGATTGTTACCTTGTTTAGCAAAGGGGAGACACAGATTTAAAGGACTGCATGTGATCTCAATTCAAGATAATGGTTAGTGGTGTAAGTCAATCACTCTTCAGACCCAGGCTGCCAGTTTTCCCAGCAAAAGGAAGCCAAGACTGAATTCTATGAAATATTGTGAGTCATGGTATGATTTCTTCACTGAACTTGGCATTAAACATTTCATATGTTTAGACATGACTTCCAATAAGGTAATAAGCTTGTCATCTAGAAGCATACTCTACTGGAAATCTGTGAAATGCTCAGTTTATTTGATTTGTCAGCATTGCACAGGAGTTCATAAGTGTGATATTGGACGAAAATGAGCTTGAAGAAAAAGACTATGTAGTTAAAGGGTGTATCATAATGCAGTCAAAACCAATGAAAATTCAAGCAGTTCCTAAGTGCTTGATTCTACACACAAATAATACTTTCTTAATGTGGTTTTTTTCTGGATAATTTCTTAGCTTAGAAAAGAGAGCTAAAAGGCCCCAGAAACTCCCTAGTGCAGCATCACAGTGAAGCACAAGTCCCTTTTCTTGTATTTCTCCAAGTAACATTTAAACTCATTGATAAATTTAAAGGTTTCCAATAGGTGTAGAAGTCTTAAGAATATCAAACGTTTTTCAAGTATGGTGAAAATTTGTAGCAGAACAGGGAAATAGGACCTCACTATGCAGTACTACCAAGGAGTGATATGGTAGAGCAGAGACATTTTTTGGCTTGCCATGTGTCCTACATGTGTATCAGGATGAAGTATACCTGCCAGAATAATAAAAATAAATCAAAAAAAGAGAGAATATAATAATTTGTTATTTTTCACAATTCCTTTATCTATGCAATCACATTTGCTAATCCAATTTGTACCTTTACTGATCAAATCTTGTATATACTAATTCCACCTTTATCTTTACTAATCCAGTCTTCTCCATTTTTATACTTACACTAGCATTTCTGCCCGTGTGACTTAAGAAAACAATTATATATTGCTATTTATCTTTTCTCCATAATCATGTATCTGGTTGTCTATGAAGAACATTCTTAGAATGCCAGCATAAACCTATGGCTAAAAGGAAGATGGGAATTTCTCTACTCAGTGGCATATGCAATAGCAATAGAAACATACAGAATCATAGAATACTTTGGGTTTGAAGGGACCTTTAAAGGCCATCTAGTCCAACACTCCTGCAATGGGTAATCTTCAATGGGTAATCTTGCTCAGAACCCCATCCAACCTGACCTGGAATGGTTCCAGGGATTGGGCATCTACCACCTCCCTGGGCAATCTGTTCCAATGTGTCACCACCCACTTTGTAAAAAATGTCACCCTTATATCTACTCTAAATCTACCCTCTCAGTTTAAAACCGCTACCCCTTGTCCTATCTCAACAGGCCCAGCTAAACTGTCTGCCCCCATGTTATAGGTGTCCTTTACCTACAGTAAGGCTGCAATAAGGTATCCCCAGAGCCTTCTCCAGCTGAACAACCCCGATTCTCTCAGTCTGTCTCCACAGGAGAGGTGCTTAAGCCCTCTGATCATCTTTGTGGCCCTCCTCTGGACTTGCACTAGCAGGTCCATGTCTTTCCTGCGCTGAGGTCTCACCAGAGAGGAGCAGAGCAGAAAAAATGATCTGCCTTGTCCAGCTGGCCATGTGTCTTTTGATGCAGCCCATTAGTCCCTTGTGAGCCAGCTTTCAGCTAGCTTTAGGTAAGCAGAAAATCCTGGGGAAGACATCTCTTTTGAGTGATAAGAGGAAGAAGCACTCCTAAGAATTATTAGAGGAGAAATATTCAGTTGTTCAAACAATGTAAAACACCATAAGGCAACAGCCTCTTAAGTCGACTGCTTTTTTCCTTTTCATTTTGATTCATAAACTGGAAAATTCCTGGGACTCCTGAAATGCTTGTGGTCAGTTTGATATTTCCTTTTAAGTTGTGTTTTATAAGATTACCTGTCCAACCCATATAAGAGGTATCTCTTTAAAAGACAGTAGACATCTGTGTAACACTGTGTGGTGGGAAGTCAATTGGGACTTAAAAAAATATAAGGGTTATTATATTGATTTATAATGTGCAAGTAAACTCATCTTTTTTTCCAAATAGTTTTATATACAGCTTAACACAAAACTGTTTGCAGGAGACCTGGCCTCATACGCTCTGGAAAAATTTAAGAATCAGAGTGGAGCTTTTCAGATAGTGGTCAAAGAAGTAATATTTATACAGCCTTCCTGCTTCCTGCTTAAGAAGTCTGTGCCTTTTCTTCCGCAATGCCCAATACATATACACGTGTTCTCAAGAAACAGTATGGTTTGCAGAATAGAGAGATTTTTTTAACGTAGGGCTCTCTTATATTTTTGATGTTGTAAAATCAATAATCAACTTTCTGAGAGAAGAATTTAATATTTAATTTAAGGATTTCCAGCTCTTCCCTTTCTCTCTTCTGTCTCCTTTTCTTCTTTGTTGCTCCTTTTGTGCTGACTTGTTGTAACTCGTCTTTGAAATTAACAGCTCTTTCAAGGTGGGTTATTGGGCTGTTTGGCCAAGGGATTGCATTTTATCCACACCCTCGGCCTTATAAATTGATAAGATGCTTCTTCAAAGTAGAATGCATATCTATGATATGAGGTGCACACCACATTTAAAATTTTTGTTTTAAATTCTGTATTTTTTCTCAGTTTTAGTCTGTACAATCCTAAGGAATTTTTCTGTGTGGAACAGAAATCAAAGCAATGATAAAGTCTTTTTTATGACATTTACTTTGGAAATGAAGTCATAAACACTCGTTAAACTTGGCTGGTTTTACACATTAATTCACATGGGATATCATTTGGATTCCATGTAGCCAAAACAGATGTGTTTTAATAGCAATGAAAGTTGATTATAATTTGTTTCCTTAAACAAGCAGCTTTCATTGATGTTTTGTAGTTCAAATAAACTCTAGTAACTTGCCTCAGAAAGTTTGAACACCTCTTTTAAGGCTAAAATTGTAGAAAGCCCTCTGAAATAATCTTTGATGTGATTTTTCAAGCAGTGACAGGTCAGAGTGACTAAAGGGGACTTTCTATGGAGAAGTTAACGAGTCTTTTCCCATTCTGCTCTCATTTACAGTCTGCCTGAAATTCTAGGAATCTTACCTGTCCAGCTACTGCTTTTTCCATAAGACAGCCCCCATTGCTACAATCAGCATGGGTTTTATAAATCCCTTTCATAATGAGATGTGTTGTGAAGTAGCAGAAATTTCTATTGTGAACTTAATGAACTTCACTGCCAAATCTGTGGAGAAAAGACAGCAAACACAGGGAAAGAGCCAACACTTCTGACTCCATTCAATTTCTTGAAGTTGATATTCTACACAAGTTTTATGGGAATATTAGTATTTCTACTCATTAAATAAATCTTAGTGAAAATAGGAGGCTCTGATAACTGTGCATTCATAGTTTCCACTAAAATTTTGATTTCCCTAATTTGTACCTGCATGTAGGTCCAGATACAGTGAGAAATAAAGGTGCAATTTTACAGCTCCAGGGTACATTGAATTTTGATTTTCACAGAGGTAAGGACTGTTTTCCTTTGTGTATTTTCTTATTACGTAAAACACAGAGAAACAAGAGCATCTTTAACATCATCAGAGGGGTTGCACGCAGATCTGGGTTAGTATTTTCATTCATAACAAATGGCTTTCACGATAGGCCTGATATGGTTGTTTAGGTAATTTTTCATTTATGTGGAAATTTTTGGTTCAATAGAGAAACCACTGGCAAACTTGCTTTTGTCTCTGTACTCTCTAGTGAGTTTTGATATTTGATTTTGATGTGACAGGATATTGTTCTTTAAAAGTCCTTGTTGTTCTGCCCCTTTTGTGACCTTCAAAGAAAGTCAAAAGCCCTTTCTATGCTGGTGCTTTCCTCTACCACAAAGCACAAATACTTTTTCCTGGAATATTTGCTAAAGTGCACGGGATTTACCTTTCTAGTAGCTTGTTTCATGGAGCATACTTACAGGAAGGAACTTGTCTTCTTTCTGTTTGATTTTCCATTCTTGAAGCAAAGATTTTAGCCTCTTTACTTCACTGAATTTTCAGACAAGTAGCATGGTTCATTCTTTGTCTAGAACCCCTTGACCTCATTTTTTTCAACTGAAGTCAGCTTATGTTTCAACACTGAGGTTGAAGAATAAATTAAATCCTTCATGGATCTTTTGTAATACATATTGAAGTTTGTGTTTATGTATTGTATGCATTATTCTCCAAGTGATTTGATAACTTACTGAAATATATGGTAGTTTCTAAAAGGAAGAGAAAAGCAATTTTTTTTAATTAAACTGAGAAAAGATGTACTCTTTATATAGATATTATAATATCTGCCAAAATGTAACTTGAGCAGAATTACACCTAACAATTAATTTCTGAGTTATTTTCAAGCACTAAGTGCTTGTCTTATTCTACTGCCTTTGAATTATCACTAAAACTGTCACAGTCATGGTTAGTACAGGGAACTTTAAAAAATTATGTTTTTACAGCTTATGTTTTAATATAGGAGCCTGTCATAAAAACTTTCTGTATTTATTATGTGTATAAGGAGAAATTAATGATGAAAATAATTTTTAATATTTTCTAAAATGCTACATATAATTTTTATATTTTTTTATAAATGCTACATATAATTTTTATATTTATAAATGTTCTATTTCAGAAATTCCTGAGGGGCAAATATTGCAATGATCTTTGTTTAGTTTTATAACACCTGTCCTTTGAGCAATTGCAAATAAAAATAGATATTGTCCTCTAGGTTATCAGCATGAAACAGAATTCCAAGAAATTGTATGTCTTTTCATTCTTGTTGGCACCATGACTTACAAATTTATATTCAAAGAAATTGCATATATCATTCTGACATTGTAATTTACTGAAACTTTTCAGATACTACCAAAACATTTTTTGTGAGCACACGGTTCTCTTTTTGTACAGAACGATGACTCATTTTAGCCTACTGCAATTGTAAACAAGGAGAAATTGTTCTAAGAGCACACATGCCTTCCTGCTACTGTTCATTTTAACATTTAGGGCAGGGTGGAGCAGCCACAGAAGTTTCACTGTCACATCTTTTCAATTGCTGGACTTCTATCTTATTTTACAAGTTTTAATAAAAAATTTACACCTGTGGGATCAAATAACTTACAAAATTGTTATCTAATTTTTTTTTACAAGTATTTTGCTCATCTTGTGTCTTCCTTTTATTCAAAGAAATCAAGACTGACCTTAGAAAGGGAAGTATGTCTTAGTCTGTTCTAGATGATTTAAGTAATAATAAATGCAGCTTTGTTTCTATGCTGGAAATATCTTGATAATTTGTGTTTGTTTTTATTTGGTAATAAAAAGGAAAAGAAATTAGAGGCTATATTCAATTAAGTTTGACACCATAAAATTTAGGTTTTTAAGAACTTTCCCCCTGGATTACACTACAGAACCCAGTTTTTATTACTATGCAACTTCAACAGTGAGTTTGAAGTGAAAGATTTATAAAGCTCTATTGCTAAGAAGGAATCTCAGCCAACGTCTAGTCTGAGGTGAGGGGAAATCTCAAATCCCATTCCTCTGACTACTTCCTCCAGTCTATAGGGGTACATCCTCTTACACAGGATCTGCAGCACTAAATTCCCGCCTGGAGTTAGTTGCTCATGTCATTTTTCCTTAAAATACAAGTTGGGCTCATTGTTTCTTTTGTGAATAGAGAGTGGTAGCTGGAGCATAATCTGAATTTAATTCTCAACTGTTTTTGAAGGTACTCACACCAACATCCAACAGGATTTCCTGATCCTGAGTATGTGAGAGATTTCTGCCTGGGCACTTGCTACCATTCTTGAAGAAGCTGTGCAGAAAGTTGTGAGAGGTTAGTCGGGGCTACCCAGCTTCAAGCTGGGTGTTTGCTGAATTCCTGATTCAAAGCATGCTTTTACTCATAGCTTAAAAGAGAACAGAGAAGCAGAGAAGACCGAGATTATCACAAATGTACTTATTGCAATTTACTCCTATTTGGATGCCCAGCACTGGTCACAAAACCTTTTGAAGGAAAACAAATATCACCAGTTTCTTTTTCTATGAAAATTCAGAATAAAATTATGAGGCAGAGTTCCTTCAGAAATTTAGTGCAAAACCAATTTTTGCTTATACTTGACTGGTGTTTTAAGATTGTCTGTGACACAGATACCATTCTGGCAGCAGAGGCAGAATCATAATAAGCCAAATGAATATTGAGTGTGAAGGAATATTTTTTTTCTCCCCTCTAAAAAATCTTCCAAAAACATATCATGATTCCAATTGACTTTGTCTTTCTCAGAAAACTTCATTCTGAGAATTGATGAAGATGAATTGTCCAAGAAAAAGCCTTGCAGCAGCCAGTGCTTGCTGTCAGGAGACACAGCTATTGAGATGATTCAGTCTCTGCTCAGGTGCAGAGTAATGGAGGGGACAGTCTCCTCTGGATGATCTATGGATGTTTATTGCTAAAGCCTCCTCCGGGAAATTTCATAGGTGAGGATCTACGCCTCTTTCCTGGCTTCAGGGAAGGCTGGATTTTCACTGCTATTATTAAAAACAAATTTTGAGCTTTTGACTGTAGCTATAGTTACTTAGTGAGCAAGGTCAAGGGTTTTAGTGAGAATAACAATACAATGTTAGCCAAGACTTTGGTTTGTGATAAACAACTGAGGGTTTTTTCATACTTTAGGTAAATCAAGATCAGAACTTAGTCATTCTCCACTTGAAGTCAAGAGCAGGATACCCATTGCCTTCATCCATATATGAAGAGTCAAGCTTTGAGGGAAGTAACATTTGGCTCCAGGAATTCTAGCATAATACATAAGGAGCTGAGGATAGTGGCTGGCAAACAGTAAATAATTTAATGTATATCTTTCTTACTGCAAGCCTAGTTTTCACTGCAGCTGATTTAGTCAGGACCAATCACACTAAAATGCACTCCAGTATCTGCCCACCCAAAAGTTCAGACAGGTGATCAGTTATTTCAGGAGCAGCTGTTTTTTCAGTACACTTCTTTTCATTATGTTTTCTTAATCTTGGCAAATTTATTTCCTTCTCATTCATTTAAGAACAAAGGACAGTTTATGTAACTGCCTTATTTTTCATAGCTTCCAATCTGGAATAAATCTTAGATTATTTAATTTACAGATGAAAGCACACACACTTATATTTAAATGACCCTGTCGATCAGTGTGAGGAATCTGTTTTAGTTCTTCAAAATGCTATTTTTTGGCGTTTCTCACTGTGATAATGAAATGCACAAACTTAGAAGTATTTTGCTGTGAGTTGTATACTACTCAGACAACACATTTTGAGTTTGATAAACACCACTAATGTGTTTGGTATTTGATAGGTTGGTGTTTTTTTCCTCAAGGAATATAGACTAAATATCACCACTTGGAATAGTCATAAATTTAGAAAACATTGGTTACGTGAATACAGAAGAAAACTATTTATAAGCCAAATTTTACTAAATTTGAAAGTCTAAGTAGTTGCATTTTATTTTTTTTAATTACTGTTTTTATTACTTCTGGTCTATAACCAGTACTACTAAATGACATGACATTTGGAATGTGATTCTTTTTACGATATCAAGTGAGTTGGAAAAGATTTTAAGAGGCCATCTAGTCAAATGTCCTGTTCAAAACCTCTCATACTGCTCGTGGCATGAGAAATGCTGGATATTCTGGTGACCTACAGTTAAGACATCACTGGCTTGGTAATAAGAGCAGCACATTTGTTCTTTAATTAGTCTTTGCTTCCCTACTTTGCATGTTCCTTTGAAACTCTGGTGAGTAACCTGATGCATACCTGTGATCTTGACCAGAATCACACAGCAAATAAATGGTTGAGCTACATATAAAATTCAGAAAGCTGACTCTCAATCCTTTGTTCAAAGCCTATTCTCTCTGGCCTGCTTTGAAATTATTTGAAAAAATCCTCATGAAATTTTGTCTGAGATTTGTGCTGAGGCATCAAACAGGAAAACTTCTGTCTGTCATGGAAAAAATTGCATGACACCTCTGCACACTATGCAGCAATGTATTCAGCTCTGTACTTATCACTCATAAAACATGAAGAAGAGATATTTTCTATTGACATCCTACCATTGTTGGTGATCTGGAAAAAATTATGTCAAATTAAAAATAGATGATCACATTTAGATACTTTTTTTTGATTTTGTTCCCAACACAGGTCCCACAGTATTAATTATGTTAATCTGAGCAAAGTTTTACATTGGCTGATGGTCAAAATGCAGGATTAATGCTGCTTGCTCAACAGGTCTTAGTGAGAATTAGTTTTATCATGTAATAATTAGATAAAACATAATTTCTGATAGAATGAGGAAAGTTTAATTTTAGCACATTTATTTTATATAAAAAAATAATTTCCTAAATGCAGCACTTAATCATTTGCTAGTTAATGGTATGTTAAGCAATTCTATTGGTATTTGCAATATTTAATCAAAAAACATCTCCAAATGTAAAGACATTCTGAACAGTTTTTTTCTACTGACTTTGTGAAGTGTGAGAGATGAGGTGTGGGTAAAGATTAAGAGAGCAGCTGCTTCCTGCAAAGACTTTTGATGGGGCTGTGGGACCTGCAGCTTACATGGTTCTGTTCCAGCTCCTGGATGGTACTGGAAGAGTATGAGTAATTTACTCCTCAGGAATAATGCATACCATCACACTGCAGCGTACTGTATTTCAAGTGCTGTCCTTACTGACTGGTGAGAGGGGCTATTTTGTGACAAGATACTTGGTAGCAAAAACAAAGTTAAGATTCTAATGTACAAACCCTATTTTTATGAATATACATGTATTTTTAAATTTTTTTTTTTAATTTTTAACCTCAGTTGAAGAACTGAAAAGAGACATTCACCATCTGGATTATTTGCAAAATAGATTTAGACATCTGATACTAAATGTATTTTTTAACTATTCTGTTTCCTTTGAGGAGGTTCTCATGTGAGGTATTGCACTGAAGAAAATTGTGAGGGCTCTACTTGATTACGGAGAGCGTGGTGAGGTTTCCACACTTCATATTTTTAGAGTCTTTCATCTTTAGCCAAAGTCTGAAAATTCTACTCACATCTCTCTTAAAAATCCTGGGAGGAGAGGTGGGCATAATTCCAGCATCCCTTCTAATCATACCTCAATGTAATCTCTTGTAACATCAAAGCAGTTGGAGGATGATGACTGGGGGAAAAAAAAAAAAAAGAGAGTCAGCTAAAGTTCAGTCTCTGAATAGGCTGTGTTTGCCTTTAGATTTCTGTGTGAGGAGGAAGGGGGTGGTGGTGTCAAACTAATCACATTGAAAACTTGGCTTTTCCTGAAGTAAGGTCCATAGATGCCTGGATAATGAAATTTTCAATAACTATTTGCCTTCATTATTGTGAAGGGAAACAGTTAATGTAGGAATTCAAGCTAGTGATTTTTATCCTTTAAATATAAGATACCTGAATTTTGTTTCTAGAGCAATGTCCAACGTGCTATGTGGCACTTTTAGACAAATTTGCAGCTGGTAAATCACTTGTATTGCATCTCTGGGAGCCAAGTATGGACTACATATATTGAATTGATTTGCAGAACTAGAAAGAAACTAATGCCAGATGTCACTTGTTCTAACACTTTGAAAATCTGTCACAAACCATTTATTCTGTCCAGTTAGGGCAGGTAGGAGAGGACATTATACCTTGTAAAAGCAGTAAATGTTAATTAAAGTCCCTCTCAAGCAACAGTCAATGAATGCTGAGACCACAAGAACCTAGATTTCTCCCCACATCTCTTCTGTGCACTCTGGTGAATTATTTACACAAATTCTGCTTTTTTTTTGCAGAAAGCTTGTAACAAAGTCATCACTTCTAACACTTCAACTCTTGCATAATATTTTCTGCTGATTGTGCCTTGGGTTTTTGCTGCTTTCTTGAAAGGAACATATGCATTAAAACTTCATAAATTATTTTCTTATTGATCACAGCCCAAGAAAGTGCATTCTAGCTTGGACTCTTGTCTGTATGATTCTTTGTCAGACAGTCTTTTACTGAGGTATCCTGATCAGTACCAGAGCTAGTGTTCCTGGATATCTGGTTACTTATATGTTATTTATCCTGGGTAAGGGCTTGGGTTCAAAATAAAGGTATGTGAGCTGTCTTACTGTTGTGTTTTCTTCCCATTGTGATACTTGCCAAATTCTGATACTCCTGATGATAGCTATTCTTATGAAAACTTTTTACCCTTTTCTATGTACAAACCTCAGACAGTGGAAAATGTCAGGAATATTGGAGTAAGAATCAGTTTGGAGGCACTAAGAATAACATATTTTACTCTGTATATTACTCTAACAATTCACAAAAAGAGTTTTCCATTACAGCAATTTAACTGAAATTTATTTAAAAATTTGGGTATGAACACCTTCACCAACTTTTGCTTCTCTCTTAGAATGTAGCACCTGTGACTGAAAAAAAAGCTATTAATTTCCTATTTATCATCTGCAGAGTTATTTGCATGTACCTGAAAGAAGATCCATATATGCCTGCATAATGAAATTTTCAATAACTATTTGTCTTCATTAATGTGAGGGGAAACAGTTCATGTAGGAACTTGAGCAACCTGGTGTAGTTGAAGATATCCTTGTTCATTGCAGGAGGGTTAGGCTAGATGGCCTTTAAATGTTCCTTCCAGTCCAACCTATTCTGTGATTCTATGGTTTTCTACAGAAGTTCTTCACATGGAGCAATAATAAAGTACAAAACATCATTTCTGGGTGAAGTGTTGACAAGAAAATTCTTTTATTTATTCAGTCTGTATGGCTATAAAAGCCTTCATAGATAATATGAAACAGAGTCATGGCAATTTACACTTCAGCAAAAGGAATGGATAATTTTTTTTAATTCTAACTTACCTAGATAGCCACAGAATCAAGGCTCTGGTTTAATTGAAAAAAAAGAAGTCTTTTGATCCCACCTAATCTGGATCTTACTCCATAAGAAATTGAATTAACATCAATTTTGAAATTAAACCCAGCAAGAGGACTGGAACTAAGAATGTACCTAACAAAATGTGTATATGTAGTAGATTTTCACATCCTTCTCTCAGTTGAAAGAGGAAGAAATAGGAAAAGATTTTTGAGGAAAAAATCAGTAAGTCTTGTTCACTCTGAGTAGGCATAAAAATTTGAGATCCTTTTGAAGATTTGACACCATTTTTGAATGTGAACTCAGCTGCATGTCCCAAAATTGCTTTTTGAGATGGAAATTGTTATTAAGTAATCCTTTCACAACTTCTGTATACTTTTAAGGTTCACCTGGGCTCAAAAGACCTAGGTGTATGCCATTGCTGACCTTTCCACTTCAGCAAAATACAGTGAAAAATTAGGTTAAGTCGATGCTTTAGGCAATAGTGATGATAAGTAGAAAAGCACTCTTTGAAGTATCAGAGTTGCAAGCTCACAATCCAAGTTTCGTGGTTTTCAGGTTGTAAACTGACTAGACGATTGAGGATTAGAAAAAACATTTTACTACTCTATATTTGTCATTGTGGGAACATGATTCTTACACCGTGAGTTTATTTCCTATAATAATTAAAAGCTATAAAATAAGCCTGATATTCCAGGACTGTTAGATTTCAAAACTAAATAGTGTCCTTTTTTGTTTTTAAAACTCTAAATGGTCCTTTCCCAAACAAAGCAGCACCTGCTAATATCTATTTCAGTACTTTTTAGCGATGATGCACTGAATCCAAAAATCCTTTTCTAACACAAGAGGATGGTGTGAAAGTTTGGAAATTCCTTAATAGAATTCACAGACCTAGTTTAAAAGTGTAAAATATTTTTCCTACTAGTTCTATTTAAATCAATGAAGAAAAAAGTTTAACTCCGGGGCAGATGAACTTATGCCTCATCAGATACAATTAATTCACTATGATTTCATTGTTTCTTTCCTTCTTCATATACGATGAGATGATCATACCAACTTGTTCCAATGTTTATATGAACTTGTTGATCTGGACTTTCTAGGAAATAGAACAGTGTTATTCTTCCTCATGGGAAACACGTAATGCTTGATAAGGAAGCATGCTTACAGATACGGATTTATGAGGGAAATTTCTTTTTCATGTAAGACAGTTGAAGCAAAACAAACTCAGAGCCAATCTGAACAGTTTTCAAGCCCAACCAACACAGCTGCACATTATCCCTGTAATCAGTACCAAGAAAAGTGGCTCTGTGGCTTGGACAACATCAAATTTTAGTGCTGTGAGGGTGCTTTGAGTGTGAAAGCGAGTCTATATGCTTAGCTGGGCATGTGTCCAGGCATTTAATTAATGAAGTGGCCTTCTCTCTACTTCAGGTGAGGTGCTCTAATGACTTGGTTGGCTCAGGATGTGTGCCGTTGCAACCAAAAAGTTCCAGTTGTCTGACACTTGATTTTTTGCCTTTGAATAGCAATTGAAACACATCTCCTATTAAATAACCTTCTGTATGTTCCTCTCACCACAGTGCTTGGTTATTGAACAAACTAAACCAATGACATCACTTGATGAGTTAAAGGTACTCAGCACCAAACCATTCAGGAAATACTCAGACTATTGAAGAATCAGGCCCCTAATTACAAACTTATGTGCAGTGTTCTGGTTCATTTGTGTTACTGATCTCCCACTACAGTGGCAAACATTTTTTTTTCTCAGTAATCCACCTCTGTGACTCTAAATATTCTCCAAGGACAAATATGGCTGCTGCTGAAGGTGGGCCAAGGTTCCATAGTTGAATTTCACATAGAACTGATAGTATAAGGTTGTGACAGAAGTAATGTCTGTCTTCTAAATGCTGTTGTTGTCTCTATCTATTAAGAAAAATAGAATAAAAACTCATTTTTATGCCAGTCTGCAGCATAATAGGTCTGACAGTTTATAGATCAACAAGCAGCCTTTTGGGATGTTTTCTTGTACAGAAAACAAGCTTTTTGATGGGTGGACACAATATTCTTTTTTTTACTAAAATTCTGTATGAAGTAATTACCAAATTTTTGGTACTTTTACAAGACAGTTTCTAAAGAAGCATAAGAGACTGACACAAATTGATTTGCAACTGTACCTCTAGAATACTCACCCCAGAAGTTAGAAATGCTATATAAATAAATAATATTAATTTTAAAGTAGGTAACTAATGCATTATAATTTTGATGTAGGAAGATAGAGCTATTACTAAATTATTTTCAACTGGTCAAACAGCAGTTTTTCTTTGGAACCAAACAGTAATAGGACTGTGACTTTTCTTTTGGCTTCCTTCAGAACTGTACCAGCCCTATCTCTTGCAGACTATGATTTCTGGCATAACTCTGCTGGTTTATGCACCAGAGAACAACCAAAGGCTCTGTACATTATCCATACAATCCTAGTCCCATTTAATGACTGCGTGAGACTCTGTCTAAAAGTAGGTGATGTGGCTAGAGATACAGAGAACTGTTGCCTGTTGTTATGTCTGTAGAAATGAAGAAGAAAGAGGTTTGTCATGGAATACCATATTTGCCTCTATAAACCTGGTATCTACATACCTTTTAAGGCCTAGTCAAGCAATTGAAATCTCTAGAGATCACTGTGGAAAACTGTGAGCATGGATAGTCTGTACAACTATATGATTGTACTGTGATACCTGTTAAACTCCACCAAATTCTTTGTTATATCCTTTTTCAAAGAGTAGTCCGTTATTATGTATGTGTATGTTTATTTTTCAAGAACTTGCATAGAGAGTGGGCTTGATTCATGTGGAGGTTGCATTTGATTCTGTTAATGTGAATAAGAGAAGCTGAGTGTTCTGTGATTAACGGTAGTATTTGAAAACTACATGTCCTTATCCCTTTTTCACTCTGCTAGTTCTTTAAATAAATATTTAGAAGTAGAACTGCTAATAATGTAAATATCTACTCCTCATACTCATTTTTTACTTACAGCAGGAAGTGCTTCAGCTAAAGGCTCCAACCAAGATGGTGCAAATAGTAATACTTCAGTTCCCTTTACATGCTGTTGAAGCACCAATGGTTCTGCATGTATGTTGAAATACAGATGGCTCTGCTACAAATCTTACAGCAGCTGAAGAACAGCATGATTTTAGAAATGCTTTTAGCTATGTTGAGCCTGTATGTCCTCTGTCACGATTCTTGAAGGATGCTACAAAATACTGTGCAAAAAATTTATCCCGAATCCTTTCCTTGATACTGATTGTTCAAGCTCCTGTTGGAAGTTGTTAGAAGATCCAAATTTTTATATTCTGTCTTCCATAATGACATTTTATTTTGCTTTATTTATACACACAAAAAGAAGGACACAAAGCTTTCTCTGGTTCAGTCTATCCCATGCCTGTTTTGGGGAATGGAACATTTGCAATTGACAGTGGTTTAGATTTTTATCATGTTATTGTTTTATTAAATCATTTTAGAGATATCTTAAGCCTAACCATGTTTCTAAATCCAAGGACTTATTGTACAAACAGGAAAATAAGTAACAGAAACAAAAACCTCTGTTATGAAGCAGCTATTTTCATTCCAATATTCAAAGGAATGAAACCATCAAGGAATGGTGAATATGTGATACTGCTACTGAGCAGAATAATTTTTATGAGAGTTCATTTGATTTTTTAAATTATTCAGTAAGGGACAGCTGTAGAAAAGGGAAAGAAAAATATCTCTGAAAGTAATTAAAAACATGTTTTGGCAACATTTTCTTTAGAAAAGTAGAAAATATTTCAGAGGTAGATTCTAATTCATGAAACAGATCCATCCTTTTTTGCTTTGTAGCTGTGAGTCCTGTCAGTTCCTACTGCTAAAAGTAAACAGAGTAACTCAGAAAAGCTTTCTTGTCTTTTGTTAGTTTACTAGGAAAGAAGGTCTGTCCGGCTTCTGCCTTTTTATTCTCTGCATTGTTTATCTGTCAGAGTGAAATAACTTCATTTAGCTATACCACATTTCAAATCAAATGTTGTGTCTGGTTTCTTGGCAAATATTAGGTCAATTATTTTCCAGGGTGCAGTGCCTACTTGATATGCATCTGTCCATTATCCTAGGAAATCTTTCATTTTAATTTAGGAACTCTGTATCTAAAAAGGTTGCCCTCACTGCTCCCTTTCATTAAATCACTTATCCCCATGGATATTGAACAGCCTGTTTTCCTGCGTGATAGTTGTGTTTTGCTGGTGAACCAACAGTCTGTATCACTTTGTATCTCTCAGTGAAGCTTTAGAGTTTTTGCAAATGAGCCATAAAAACCCCATAACAGGATTATGGGACAAGATCACATTTAAATCTTCAAGAGCTAGCTTTCTGCCCTAGCAAATATCCCACCTATCTAACACATGACACTCCTGCTGCTACCCAGCTGCTTGCAGGTTACATTTAAAAATTACCCCCGTTTTTTATTGTCATAGAAGCCTTGCATTTAAATCCCAGTAAAATGCCAATCTGTTGAGGATACAGGCTTCAGGTTTATTCACCTTCATAATAAGCCCATAGGTATTCTAAATAAACTTTCAGTTAAAAACACTGAATTTTTTTGTCTGATAAGCCATTTTAAGATAATTTTAACTATATTACTACATAGTATGATTGTAACAACATTAGACCTTGTTCTAGTTACCTCTCTCTACTTGCTTCTTTGAGCACACAAAAAGTCTAAATTTAAATCTTAGATTTTTCTGGTATTTCTCTGTTTTAAAGAGATAGAGAAAAAGTAGACAAGAAATTTTTATTTAACATATTTGGATCTTTTTACACATAGATTGGCAAGTTAAAAATTATTTTTAAGTCACATGTTAGTTCAAAACAAAGGGGGACAAAAAGATAATATTGTCAAATTTAAATCTTGTGCAAGTCCTGCTAGTCTATCTGGCTTGTTATTAAGCAAGTAGGTAGGGGTTTGCATTTCTGCAGTGTCTTTCATCCCAGAGAACTTAAAAAAACTGGATTAATACACACAACAAGCTCTTGAATTTAGCAGCTGCTACTGAGAGCTTTGATAGCAGAGTGTGAGTGCAGTTAAAATAGAAGGATTAACTCTTGCACCAAATAGAGCATCCCTTTACAAACTGAATGCATAAAGATCCTAACTCATAAAGTATAATTAAAAATGCTGAAAGTCATAAGGTTAAAGGACTAAATTTACTGAGTATCCTTTGATGTGACAGCCCAGGTTTTATATATTTCATCCTGGATTGTATCCAGTGTCAAAGTGCACTTTTACGGAACAGTATATCTTATAACTGAGCTAAAACTCTTGGTGTCTAAAATACAAATCAACAATATATAATTTTGGAAAAAAAGATAGTGAGACCAAGAAGGGATGTTTGAAAAAAGAACAAACTGGAACATAGGAATAAACAGATTTAGCAAAACCAATGAAAATATCAGCATTTTCCTGAAATAATCGTGCTGAAGGTCCAATGACCTCTCAAGTCGGTGGAATGAACTTTGTGTGTGCATGTGCATGGTCCAGACTCACCTAAATGAAGACCTGGAATTAAATTTTCCATTATGAATCTTGCCTGGTTTCTCCACATGTGAAAATAGGCAGATCCTAACTGTGTACAGCTCTGTCTAGGAGGCTCCTGGGACACTTTAGAGCATAAGTAATACTTTTATCTGAAAATGATCCAAGTTCAGACAGCTGTGTGTAAAGGCTCCCAGCCTATTCTTAAGAGAGGAATAAAAGTAAGAGTAGTTTCTTGTGATTTATTAGTGATACTTTAAGTAAATTCCAGGTCACAGCAATAAGAGATGGTATGTATTTTAGAAGTTACTGGCTGGGGCACATAAATAAGAAAACTGTTCAGGATGAAACAGTAAACAGCTTTATTACAGCTATGAATCTCACTCAATGATAGTTGATGTATGGCCACAGAAGTTGTTTTTAAGAGACAGCGTGCTGGACACACGATAGGAATTATCCTTGGCTATTTTCAAGAAATTCCATGGCTGTTTGATTTCCATGTAAACAACTCATTAAAGATGAATTTCAAGACTGTAGCTTTTGATACCTCAAGACTGACAAAATTCAGAGCCTTTGATGTCTACAGCACAGTTCTACTGGGACTAACAACGGCAGAAAATTGAAATTGTGGTATAGAATTAGACAAGGTATTATGCCTTAGCTTTACCGCAGTATAGCTTTTCCTTTAACTCCTACAGAAGATGCTGTCTATTTATTTTCTGCTGTCACCCTTGCCCAACAGAGCAGAAACATGTAGCTTAGCCCTGCAGGACAATCCGAAATGGTGCAAGTCTTCATTCTTTGAGCTTTGGGAATGACTCCATATATTTTGATTTTCAAAGAAAAATGGTGGCAATACCTACAACAATAAGCACTTTAGCTGAAACTCTACTAGTCCCTTTACTTTACCTTCTAAATCTGGTAGGGATGTCACAGACATGTGGAAGGCCCATTTCCCACATTGCTTGGCTAGCACATCTGTAAAGTGCCCTGGAAATAGCACCTTTGAATGTATTTTAGTATTCCTTGTTCCATCTGCAGAGGCTGCCAGCCAGTCTACAAGTAATGCCAGCTGAGCATGCTACATCCTTGATAGTTTTTGCTTGTCTCCACAAACAAAAGTAATTGTGCATTTATTTGTTCATATTTTGCTCTGTCAAGCTTGTAACAAGCCATGCCGTTGTAATGAAGATATCACCTTCAGTTTTCACCTGCAAGAAGTTGCCGCCTGAGGCTTTCTGTTCCTTCTGTTTTGACTTAGATGGTCTCTGGCTGGAAGGTTGCGATACAAGATGAAACCACAGAACCCTTGTTTTCAGCTGAAAAGAAAACATTTCCATGAATAGATGAGACTCATACCCTCAATGTCACTGTTTTGGCAAAGAATGTTTTGAAAGAAATATGTAAGGAACTGTGCTTATTCTTAAAGAAATTACAGGAAATGTATAACTTTATTATATTTCTTAAAAACTGACATTTAAAAAACATAATATTTTAAAAAAAGAGACTTAAGAATATCCTGGACTGGAAGAGAACTTAAACATAGTTTGGAAGAAACAAAATCTAAGAGATTTGAACCTCTAAAGTAGAAAGACACAAAAGAAGGCAAACCTAAAAATAGCTCTGGCAGCACCCCATGTGTGGATTTCGTGGGACATAGGGCCTTCTGAACACACCTTTTGGAAGGCAGCTGAAGCTTCTGTCAATTTCCAACATTTGTCCTTTAGCTCAGAGATACTACAGACCTGTAAAGTATTTCCTTCAAGACAGTTGCTGAGCCAATTTGTCCTCTTTGTCTGGTGCTGAAAATGTTCTATCTAGTCTGCACTGCCTAGTTTGGTCTTACATTTTTGACTTCTAAACTAAATTTTTCAGTCTGCAGTCTGATCACTTTAGCAGAGCTTATTTTGTGAAACTGGCCTTTTTATGCTCCTTTTGGGCAGCAGAATTTTTCACTTCCTAGACTCTGAACTGCCCTCAAAGCTTCCTTTAAGAGTTCCTGGCAGTGAAAGCATGAGGATCAATTTATGATTTTTTTACTAATATTAAATAATCAACTTTACAGAAAATATTTCAAATAAGTGAGAATATTTCTCTCTGACAAACTATACGAAAAAATATTTATATTCTTTTCCTAACCTTCGTATATTTGTCAGTTGGCCACATGGTCACCTAAGGACAGGGACTAGCCGTTTGTGATTTTTTTTCTATATGCGTGTGCTTGTGTGCACACACAAATGTGTATTTTTGTCTTTATATCTGTATAAGTAATAGAAACATATTTTCCATCTCTCCTTATAGTAAATCTCAAAGTGCATTACAAGGTTGAGGTCCTCTCCTTTTCTGCTGAATCTGCAGTGTCACTAAGACGTTTAGCAATGTCTGTAGAAGTAGAATAAGACAGAGCGGTTAGTTTTGAGAGCACAAGATTAATTATACTTAGAACAGTCACATAACACATATATTTTATATAACACATGAATGCATGTGAACTTTGCATCTTACTGCAGTGCAAAACATTGGCCTCATCTGGAAAGCAGATGTGTCCTTGGAAGTTTTCGGAGATTTTTCTTTCATTTGGCACAACATTACTTACGATCTGTGGTTCATTTACATTTACTTCACAGATTCTGCTTTTCAGTTCCTTCAGAGATCATTCTTGATGCTTCTGTCACATGCTGACATCAATTCTGTGTGTGCTGGGGAAGCAAGATATTGGAACTGCAATCTGCTGTGGTATCTGAAAGGAGAACTTTATTTCAACTGAAGAGCTTGTCAGTGCCAGTGAAAAACAGGTATGTGAAATAATATCACTTGCACCTATATCTACTCTTTAATAGTTAGAATGTAATTTAAACTGAAAGCAATGTCAAAATTATCGGAAGCTTTTCTCCATCAGCCAGGGAGAGGCTCATTCCCTATAGATATCTTTCTCAGTTTTGTTGGCTTTGTATAGGTGTGCATGAAAGAGGTGTTCTTTAACCTTTTTACAAGTTGCATTTTGCAGCCTGATTTATAAATGGGGTAATTTTTCTCCATGTAAATTCACTTGTGCAAAGGCAGTGCATCCACAAAATCAGTGGAATTATCATTGCTAGATATGCATCTCTACTATGTCTACCTGAAATAGAGAAAAATCAGTTCCAAGTTTTCCTTAAGATAAAAGTTAATGCTACCCGAGTTACTTGTGTATATCTTCACTGAGTTCAAATAAGCTTTTGGTCAAAATGCAAGAGAAATTCTTTTATACTAGTCATAACAGATTTTTTGAAGTGACTGGCTGAAAATAATGAAGCTTTTTATTCTAACTAAAAGTATTAAAGAAATATTTAATATTTAATATAGTTTATGCATTAATATTTAATATAATTTACATATAACATTTAAAAATTAAGATTCTTGACACTAGACAGTTTATTTATATCTACCAAGGTTCAGTCATACCAGGTAAATAGATTTATCTGTGTGCATCTGTGCAAACTCAAGTACACAAACAGTTCTCAGAACACTCCTTTCTGAAAAGCCATACACCAGTGTCTCAAGACCATATCTTGACAACAATAGGTAGGCATTCAGCCTTTGTTCTTCCTTCAAGTGTATTGCATGCTTATTATTGGCCAGACTTGGCTCCCTAGGTGATTCTGCTCTTCCTAGGTGAGTGTCTAAGTAAAAATCTATCTCCACTGTGACACTTAAGCTATGTAGTAAAAAACACTCCCTGGGAACTTATAACTTTTGCTAATGCATCCTTGGGAATTTGGCATTGTTGTGAAGCTATGTGAGAAGCCGTGGTAATGGAAATGTTAACAGAAACCAGACAGCAGTGTTTAGAGAGCTATTATGAACTTTAGCTTCTGTTCACACAGTTCTCAGAAAAAACAAAACTTTCAGTTGCTGAAACTGCAGTCTGAAGGGGGTGAATGTTTACCAGATTCTTTGTTGCCAGCCAAAGAATCCACATAAAGCATATTCCATCATATGTTTACATAGCAAATCACATCCACATACAAATGCTTTCATCAGTTGAACTCCACTGGAGACGCTCAGCTGAAAAGGCTTCTACTAAAGCATATTTGAGTCAGTGGAAATTTTCACATGGGCTGCAGCAGGCTTTCTTTCAATCAAGGTTCTAACTCCACCTTTAGCAGTCAAGTTTAAGAAGTAACTCCTTAAGTCATAAGCTCACAGCACACTGATATGTGCCAGACCCAGCCTTATGACTGATTATTCATTATTATGCTGCAGTAAAATAGTGGTGAATATTACACACTTTCTGTAGATAAAGTCTTATGAAATTTGCATTCCCTGTAGAATAAGCCTATGCATACCTAAACTACTTCATAGAGATGAAAATTCCTCTTTATATGCACTAATTCTCCTGCTTAGAAAGGATGGTTTGAGTTGGCTTCTAAGGACATACAGATTAGTAACCAGGCAATTTCTTTTATAAAGATTTTTTTTCAAGTCTACTGTACAAGGGAAAACAATATAAATGGTTAGGGTAGGGTATGTCCTGCAGTTGAGCTCCTATGTCTCCTCTATATTTTTGTTGAGTCTGGTTTGATACAGCAATTGGAACAAGGAAATTGCTTCATCCAATAGTGAAAAGCAGTCTGTACAGTCCTGTGATGCGTATTTCTTGCATTTCTCTTTCGGGAACTTGAAAGTTTAGGGGGTTTTCCAGTTCGAGCCATGAGTATTTTGCTACAAGAAAGTGACAAAAGCCAAGTTTCAAATAGTGAGTACATTATGACTAAGATGGGATTGCTGAGGTCTGACACTGTAAGTCAATAAATAGTATAATCATAGAATGGTTTGAGTTGGAAGAGACATTTAAAGATAATCTAGTTCCACCCCACTTTCCATGGCCAGGGAGATTTTCCACTAGGAGGCCATGCTGCTCAAAGCCCCATCCAACCTGGCTTTGAACACTTCCAGGGACAGGGCATCCACAGCTTCTCAGGGCAACCTGTTCTAATGTAATACATATCCTTCTCTGATGACTGAATGGGTAAACACAGATGGCTTGAATATGAAGATCAGTGCATCTATGGCAGTTCAGACAAGGGAAAGTTAACAGAAACCGTTGAGAGCTGTTGGCTGACCCAGACAGCTAGTGGTGTTACTGGGCTACCATCTATTCACTGATCCTGTTATTCAGTCTTTCTCACTGTGTCTGGAAATTCACATCTTCATGACCTGTCAGGGCAAAGCATAAAGAAATACAGGTTCATATCCAAAGGATCAGGGAGGACTGAGGAGGGCAATGAAAAATGCTTTTCTTTTCTGAAGTATTTCTGAGAATTTAAAAGATTTTTTTTTATCTTTAAAGATTAGCAAAAATCCATTGTAGGAACTTCTGAGAATAAAAGATTCTATGTTTTTTGCAGCTGGCTCAAATCAAATGATGTGTTTCATTTAAACAGCTTATCTTTTGAATATATGAGTAATTCAAATTCAGACAAAGTATGACATAGTCACAGACTGTTTCTGTATATAAAGTTGTTGTAAATTCTTCTAGGTATAAAAGACAGACATAGAACATGACTTCAGAAAAACAGTCTGCTAACAGGCTTCTTGGAGCTGAACTTTGCTCGCAGCATGCTCTAGGGAACATGATGACACACAGTGACCTTAGTCACAGAGAAACATAGAATACATTTTCTCAAAACAAGAAATAGTGGTAGCTCTGCTGTCAGTTTCTATAAATCTGGGAACAGAAGCTGTGAACCAACCTTCTGTCAAAACAATCTCCTAATAAGCCACCAAGTGCACGTTTTTTGTTATTCTATTTTAAATATTCACTTAACTTATTACGAAAATGGACACTGTACTTGGACTTTCTGTAGGCCTCCATTTCTGTTCCATATAATTTTTCTTCAAAGCATGAACACTAAATTATAAAACTAAACTTTTACCTCACAGCATAGGTGAAATTAAGGATAGAATTGCATCCAAAAGCTGGGATCAAACTCCCCTGAAAATTAAATCCTAAATTAAAACCAGATCAAATTTTATAAGATGACTTTCTTTTTCGTTAAATTTAGTTTGTTTGAATATCTGCTGCTTTTTATTTCAATTTTTTGATTTTAAGTCAGGTTGGGTGCTGGATTTAAAAACTCTTAGTCCACATCTGAGTTTTGTCACTGACCTACCACAGGGTGGAATGTCAGTTCAGATATTTCAATCAGGTTCAGAGTTGTCTTAAAAATCTTTAATTCATGTGTTTTGCACTCAGAGAGCAGTTTAGATAGGAGATCGTTTCTTAAAAAAGTTGTTGGGGAAACAAAACACATTGTATAACAGGCTTAGGATCACTTTGAAAGTTTGAGCTGCTAGTGGTTACTTAAAAATAACCTTGTGGACTTGTTGAAAATTCCAGTTGTATTTTTAACAGTAGGTGTTGCTGTAGGAAAAGAGAACAAAGCATGCAAAGCAAACTGAATCCACAGGAACAGCACATTAGTGAAGAAAAAGGGCAGCCAGAATGCTTTGCTTAGAACTACTTGAAAAAACCCTACTGGCATTTTTTGTGATTTAAAATTTGACATTATCACCTTTTCTCAGTCTGTTCTCTTGAATTGCTTGATAAAAACAGTTAGATAGTTTAGCATTTTGAGTATTTTGTTTGATTATAAAATTACCAGTCAAAATTAAACCTTCCTCCTCTCACTGAAATTTATATTAATATTCTGTCTGCATGAAAACTGAATCGTAGACATATATACACTTCTAAATACCACTGGCTGGCTGGTATTTCAACCTGAAGATGTGGATAGATCAGAACGAAAGGTAGGATTTATATTAAGCAAATGTGGTGCACAGCTTACTCTTGTGTCCAGATAGCAGATACTACTGGAAAGCTCAGAAAGTCACTGTAGGTACCCATTTGGCATGCTGGGTTAGCAAATAGATATGGCTGGGTGATGCTATCACTTTCCAGTAGGCTGATATAAGTCATTTGTGTTGCAGTGGTTCCAGACCCTGATCAGAGAGAACTCTGTGTGCACATAGTGTACACACAGAAAAAGCCCTGTTTGCCCTGGTCTAAGGTACTTGAGGTACTGAGATTAGCACTGCAGTGCCAAAGCAGCAGCAGACCATAGGAGAAAAATAAGCACATTTGTTAAATTTTTGATCTAGGAGTGATTAGAGGGATTGTTAGGAGACTGTGGTGGAAGTGTGTTTGGCTTAACAAGGAAGGGAAGAGTCACAGCCATGCTTATGCCAAGTGTTACCTGATGTGAGAGCATGCTCTGCTCCAGCCAGTGGGAGGATAGGGCCTCTTTTAACCTGGGCTTTTTCTTTCAAGTTTTCCCCTCCCTCATTTATATTACAGTTCAGAAGTTCAGAATAAAAAACTGTTGCCTTCTGATGTTCAGCAGGTTTGGGTGAAGGATATGTGTTGTAAAACAGGTTTGTGGAGGAGCACTGTGTGAGTTAGCACAAGCTGACAACTTGCTGAAAGCCCAGGGGCTAGGCTTTCCTTGTACATTGTGCTCAGCCTATACTGTAATTAGTATTCCAGCTATCTGGTTATGGGGAAGAACAGAGGGATTCTTCACTTCTCCCTCGTGGTGGCATATAGAAGTCGAGACTTCAGATGTTATTTCTTACCTAATAACATTGTGATACTATCAGCAATGAGAGTTCTTGGTTTGATGGCAAAAATAATTCACTGAAATATGAAAGCTTTATAGAAAAAGCAATGATTGGAAGTGAACCAAGTTGCCTTATAAGGATATAGTTGTAAACACCAGAGCCTCAACCTGCTCCTGGCTCAGACTACTAGATCCAGCTGACTGCCAAACTGGAGCAATGACTCAGTAAAGTTAGAGACTCCAAGGATTTCATCAAGTTAATAAAAATCAAGGAATATAGCAGAAAGATGCCTTCTTTGATATCTCTAATTGGAGATTTAAGCAGTGATATCTGTTGAGGAATAGTCAGAGATGATGAAGTGTAAATTACAGCATATTGAGAAGTCATTTGAAAGTCTCTTTTTATGGCATGAGAGATTTACTGTGCTGAGAAGTTAGTGATGTAAGGTCATTTTGTACCAATACCAACAGAGGCAAAAGGGTTTGAGCTATGCTTAAAACTGTGTAAAGTTTACATATGTGATGTTCATGGTCCAAAATAAGTGAGTCAATGAATCAGTCCATTGTATGGGAATATTTTCTGGTCTCTCTAACCCATACTATTCAAATTTAGAGAAGTGAGAGGGTTTAATGGTTTAATTACTAGTTCCTTTCTTCATGGTTTGGGTGCTATTGTCCTTGGAAGAAATTACAAAAAATATTTTTTAAAAAGTGTAATTTATTGGAAAGTTAAAGAGAGCCAAGTCTCCACCCAGGGAGCAAACTGTAATAGCACTGGCAGATTAACAATGAAAGATCTCATCAGTTAAATTTGTAATAATATTGATAGCTGAAAGGATCAACAAGTGTTGAATACTAACAAATATTTTGCCCAAAGGGTGAAAGATATGATGAGGGTTTGTGAATGGGATTGAATTGTTATCCTAACATTCCTTGGGTCTGTTCTTTCGAGAGTATCTTGGCACGTGCATGGTAGAGGAAATGAGATCTTTTCTCCTTTCTGTCTTTAGAGTATGCAGGCTGTACCTCCTCACAGCACCGCAGATTGCCACTTGTTCCGCACATGCAGCAGCATCCTTCTGTCATGCACTCTGCTGAGGGGAGGAGCAGCTCTAGCCGAGGTGCAGAGCAAAGCTGCCTCTTGCTTCTCAGAGTTTTTGTTCAGGCAACACTAGGAGACATGATGAAGTAGAAACCTAGAAAAGAGTAGAAACTAGCATCACAGGTCAGTTGCTAGCATTATCACCTCAAAGATTTGATTTAATTTTGCATACCTTTAGATATTACTTCTGCATTATCTGAGGTTATACTCTACAACATCAGCAAACATAAAAAACATGTAGACAGAATAAGAGCGAATCTTTAGGTTAAAACATGTAAAAATTGTTTCAAATGAAGGAATAGGATTTTGTTTTCTCTTTACTGAATGCACACAGTCCTCCTATAATTCTGAATTTTGGCTAAGTGTAAAAGAATGGAGGATAACATAAAGTCTGACAGAGCTGACTGATACCAACTGCAAGATTATATTAAAGATTCTTGTTCCAGTTATTTTCTCCTGGTATATCTTAAATATTGCATACAGAAACCAATGTTTTGTACTTATTAACAGCTCTGTTACATGTCAGCCTTTGCTTGCAGCTTGGTTTTTTCAGCAATGCAGTTGGCTCTATTGATAGGGTCAAACTTCAGGACATTCTCAAGCTCAGATGAATCATTTATATCACATCTGTCTTGGAGTAAAATTAGGAATTACTACTAGATGCTGCAGTATGAGGTGCCTTCTCCATCACTGGTTCTCCTAAGCCAGGTTCTTCTGCTATAAATTTGGAACACAGCCACAAGCTACAACATTTGATCACAGGCAATTTATCACAACAGTCATGGAATCCCTTGCTCCTGGCTCTTGACTTCTGGACTTTGTGTATTTTTGGTTTGCTGTAGCTCTGAAAACAGACCATGCCTGGAAGGGAACACAAGACAGAAATACCTATCAGAAAGACTCAGTTTTGCATAATGTAGATAAATTAGAGTACTATGCTTGATTTTAGAAGAAGAGTGTGGGCACCAGTGCTGTCAGTTGCAAGATATATTTGAAAAGGTTGCTTAAGGTTTTACTCCAGTTGATGCCATAATGATTTTTGCTTTTTCATATACTGCTCTCATATCCCCCTCCATATACACTTTTATGCAGCCTTTATGTATCCTTAGTGCTTTTAACCCACTTACTTGTAATTCCCTAAGTCTGATAACTCGCTTAGACCCGAAGTTCTGTTAAGCCAAGAGACTAAACATCTTGGAAGCTTCGTAGTTAGGGGGTCAGCAAGCCCCAAACCAAGGTCCTCTCTAGAACATGTTCTGTAAACTAAGATAGACCCATGCAGGGGGGGACATTCCTTACGAGGGGGCTTCTCCTGAGCCTCCCATTGGGAAATCTATGATAGATATGCTAATATGCAAGCTCTATAATTGTATAAGCAAACCATTGTAGGGGGGGCTTTTTCCGTGCATTCTCCGGTGTGCACTATCCAACGTGCATTCCGTGTATCGCTCGGGGGGGGAGGGGGGGGAGGCACTCCTGCGGGGTGCTCCTGCCTGGGCCTAAGGATCCTTAAATAAATACCAAGGTAAAATCCCTTTTCCCCCTCTAACCGTGTTTGGCTTTTATTGTAAGCCCAGGAAAAGGTATCACAGTGTGTACTCTGATCTTTTGAGTAAATCTTGTAGTTAGTTTTCATGTAAAATCACACACAGTATACACAAATCACATTTTGCTGACTGTCTCAAAAGATAGAACTCCCTGTGAGGAGCAGAGAATTGGCCTTGATGGACCCTTCCAACTTGAGATATTCTATGATTCTATGATTATAATCTTCTGGAGTCCAAAGGAGCTGTGTTTGAAAAAAATTTTTTTTGGGAGTCCTTATTGCTGGTGCTGTCTACACGTTGTTAAAGAAACCCTTGTCCCTTTCCAAAACTAGTAGTGGAAGTCAAAATGGAAGTGAGAGATGAGGAAGAGTAAAAAGATGTGCTGAGATTGCCACAACAGACAAAAGGCAAAGCAGAGAATGTCTTTCTTTTTCCAAGACTGTGTATACTGTTGACTCACAAATTCTCTCAAATTCTTCAAGCAGTAGTAGAACACACAAAGAAGTAAAATTGCTGAGAGATTGAGAGATTACCTTTGCAACAATGCTCAGGCCCCATTATGAAAAGTACTACATAAGAACTTAAAGAGCCTAAACCTTTCCCCCTCACTGATAATACCAATTCATGAATTTAAAAGAACTGATTTTTGTTACTTGACCCTCTTCTCAGTAAGAAAATTCACAAGTATTTAAAGTTCTTCCATATAAGGATTGGATTCCTTTGAAATTAAATGATATAAAAATATGAAAACAGTCTGCAGTTGAATCATACCTTTTTTTTTCAATATAGGTTTATTCAGCAAATTGGCTACCAGTTGAGGGCAATGGTTTCCATACTACGATTTGTGGTGTATTCAAAACAGATGGAAGCATCTCAAAGCCTGCTTTGTCCAAAGCCAAGAACATTTTTCGGCAAGAAGTCTGAACTTGTTGCCACATAAACAAAATGAGTGATTTAACTTAGTGTCTACATATTTTGGATTGGCAAAAACTGCTATAAAAAAGTAAAGCCAGAGAGCAGACTCTACAAAAATAGGAAAAGACAGAGCAAGAAAAAGAGAGAGATACACACACATATGCGTGCACCACACACAAACACACCCATTCTGGCAGCTGTTAGATCTGGAGTGTTTGTGTTGTGAGATTCTAAACAAGTAACAGGGTGTTTTAGTCCATCTGGAAAATTTCTTACACTTTTTATTCCCGGAGTTTAGGCACCCGTCTACATATTGAAGAAAGCATATTTGTATGCTTTCTATTGGCTATCCCTAAAATAAAAATTAAGCCTTACATTTTCTTCAGGTTTGTTTATGATGTAGATATTCAGTAAGATCCTTTCCAAGAAACCAAATGTGTTCTAAAACTGTGAAATGTAGAAAGGTGAAGAGATTAGATAATAATCTTGACAGCTGTATATGTGTATACATGTGTGGAAGGGATCAAAGATTTCATTTTGGACTAAGACTCAGGCCGAGCTGTTTGGCCCGGACCTAGATGGTTCTGCTGTAGAGACTATCATTGCGTATTTCCAAATTTGCAGTTTCTGTAGACATTGAAGTTCTGTCCTGGAAGTGCTCATGGAAGTAGACAGAGTATGGGAGTAGACACAGAAAGCTGTGCATAGGTCCACCTCTGTCCTTGATGTCTTTTGGTTTTGCTGAGCCACATGGATACAACTCTCCAATTTTGTTCCTTTTTCTAGGGTAGTGTGTCTAGTTAGTGTACATCAGACTGTTTACTTAAATATTTTCTAACCTTGCATAGTTGTTCCTCCAGTTGTTCCTACAGCAGAAGTGATGATGGTGACATGAAATGAGAAATTATTATGAAAAATGTAAGACATGGCATTGGATATAAACAGATGCATTTTGTGAGATTTCAAAGCCTATAGGTGAACAATGCAAGATTCAAGAACAGACTGGCCAGGAAAGAGAGTTCCAAATCTCATTGACAAAAACATAATAAATTTCTGATTTAAAAAATCTAGAACAGTTCAGGAGTGCTGTTTTTGGTTGTACTATATTCTTAATGACAGAATTATTTTTTACTATATATCTCACAATTTGAGAACTACAGGGCACACAAAGAAACTGCTGGTACATTTGTGAACAAGCAAAAATGTTTTTTTCAGAGAATGAATAAATAGATTAAGTAACCTGTAAATAATTTGGAAACAGAACTATTCTAGATCCAGAAAAAAGGAAAGACTTATTAATTTCTGATAGCAGATATTAAACTGCAAAAATTCTAGTCATGTCAGCAAAGGTAAATTCTAATTTGGGCGTCTTAATCAGACATGAAACAGCATTTGTCTGCAGTGAGAACATGGTGGAAGATTATTTAGAACTGGCTCAATCATGGTGAACCAGATTCAATAGCCAAGACTACCTATTAAACAGAAAGCTCAATGCTTGGTTTTGTTAAGAAATAGGGCAGTTAATGGCATCATGAGTGGTAAATGAATTTATATTGTTGACAAGATTTTAGGGGATTGTGACAAATGGTCTCCAGAACAGGATCTGACAGGATCTCTCTGTCCTCTGCAAGAGACAGCAGCTACAGAGGCACTATGAAAGAGGTCCAGGACTTCCTGCCACATGTTAAGCTGGTGATGGACACATGCCCAAGAAGCATTTTGATTCTGTGTTGCAGTCAGATGCAGTTGCACATCCCATTATTCACAGCCTTGGATTTCCTTCAGAATAAGTCTAGATGTGCAACACAGAAAACTTCAGTCTGGACAGGTACCTGATTTGGACAGATGGGGAAGTGATAAGCTGAGATGCATGGCAGAGTGTCATTGCTCTGCCTTTTAGATAGCCTATGAGAGGCAGACATTGGAAGAAATAAAGCAGTTATCTGGGCAGTGAAATCTTCTGACTGAGAAAACCTCTGTCTGAGAGAAAAGTAAATGGAGCATGTATCTGGTACAACACCAATTATATATTTAAATATTTTTGTCACAATTATCAATGCTTCTTTTCAGGACCATTTTTGATGCTTATACATAGCAAATTCTGAGCCTAGCTACCTTCATGGTTTTCTTCTATGAATGAGATGCATTTTCTAAGTGGAATGGGGGTGTTGAGATGTAGTCATGACTGTTCCACAAGTCTTTCACTATTTCATACTTGTTGGCCAAGTGGATCAGGAAAACACTGCAGAGGACAAATTCAGACTGTGGGGTACAGTTTGAATCAGTGATTTTTTGACTTCATATGACTCCTTCTTTTATCTGCTAGCATTTTATTAGCAAAAAGAGGCCATTTTTTTTCTTTTGTGTAGCTCTATTGAAGTCAGTCAGCTCAGAAATATGGATTTGTATGACTATGCACTTTTTGGAAATGCTCCAGATGATTAGAAAGCAATCCTTGAATGCCATGGAATGAAAAGAAGCTATCAAAATTGCTGGGATTTTCATTTGATTTGCCAAAAAACATTCATCAAACATGCATTTGTAGAAAACATTGTGTCTTTCTCAGTAACCTATTTTCTTCTAGAATATAACATAATGAAACATATGCCAATAGAATAGCAAGCACAATGGCAATTTCCATGTGATTTAATGACTGAGAAGGTGGTTCATGTTCATAACAAACAGTTGAGGAAGCACCACAGAAGACCTATTATTTAAATACTAATATTTAAAGACCACATATTTAATAGAATACTAATATTTAAAGACCACATATTTAAAAACTAATGTGCAGGGGTTTTTTACTTTAATTCTGGATCAGTCACAATAAAATATATGATGTATCTTTAAAAGGATGGTAATTTCATTTTATTGAGATCCATTATTTTATTAAATACATTAGCTCAAAAATTTAGTAAAATTTGCAGTTCATTTAATGGATATGAAGGTAAAAATTCTTCAGAATACACCAAGGCTTTGAAGGATTACACCAGCACTTTCTACAAAGAGGAGATGGGAAGGAATAGGGATATATAATACTTCTCCTCATCCTTGTATTTTTGAAGTTCAAAATATACTTTTAAAGTAGCTGTATATGAAGCCTGCATATGAAGACTTGTGATTTTAAGCTGCATTCCATTTATATTAGGTGCTCTATTTGTAGATTTCTGACACCTCTAATTTTAAAAGTATTTTACTAATACTATATTTAAAATCAAAACGAAAAACAGGAGCCTTTTAAGGATTCTTTTACTTTGTGCTCCTTGTTGGATTTTTGTGGTTAGAGAACCAAATTTTTGTTTCAAATCCAACAACTCTGCTATGAGAACAAAACCTAATGATGGGGGAAAATCTTGCCAAGAGATGATTCCTAGTCTATATCAAATGGAAGAACTATTGCTTATAGAGAAAAATGGCTTGACTGATGCTGGGCTTTAGCTTCATATGCTAGATGAAATTGAGAATTTGCAATCCAGAAGAAGCTAAATTGTATTAACAGTAAGGATTTCAACACTGCATCATCGGAGAAGTACTTAGTTTCAAATGGTTTAACTCTGTGTAGGTGGTCCATGCTCACAAATTTTTTGCTTAATTTTGACATAGATCTCAAAGATGTGTCAGAGATCCCTGAAGAGCAGTAAAGCTGGAGTCTAAGATTTCAGTCATAGTGAAAGGTCAGTCAAGCTGATCAGCTTATTAGCTACTACCCCTTGGCACCTTGTGGTTTTCCTTACATTTGTGCCATTCCATCTCTAGGATTAAAAATATAGGCCCTTCATAATAGAAATTATTTTTAAAGTAACTACTTACTGGTCTTTAAAAACTGTGATTCCCAACCAGAACTGGCCCAATGTTTCTCAGCCATGTAGAAAAACATGAATTTTGCTGTCTCGGGGGAAGTGCCACAGGAAGCGGCACAGGAAGTGTGGGGACAGATGTCCAGGAAGTCTGTTACAGGGAAAGACCTTGGAGAGTAGGGATTGCTGGTCCCACTGCCATAGGAAGGATGGTCAGACAGCTGCTCTTTGTGGGGACCACTCCACATCACACAATGAGCTTATGCCAAACCCACACTGGTTTGGAAGCTGCCAGACTGGTTTCCCACACCTTAGGTGTGGGTAAAGGAAGCAACCAGGCCAAGGTTACTGATAACAACCCAGAGTTTGCTGTCTTAGAAAGCCTTCTGCTGTTCCTGAGCCTACAGTAAGTCTCTATTGATCTGATACAGTCAGTTATCAAACAGATGAAATCTGAATTATTTAATTGCTTCTCAGCTCTCCATTTTCCACAATATTTCCTGTAGGAAGCTTACTTTCTTATCAGGTTGTCCTTGAACATACTTATGTGTCTGAACTTTACCTGCTCTCAGAAATGACTACATTTCTTAAGGCCAAAAATTATCAATGAGCAGATTACTCCCTGATAGATGACATATATTTTTATATTTGCTCCTGCAGATACAGGATTTCATCTGGATGGACTGAATTTTTACCAACATCAAAAATCCCCCTGTGAAAAATTGAAACACATGGATGCCCACTGAACACATAATAATAACACACATTTTAAAAAAGTTTACTTTTGCCTTTGGATTCTGTATGTATTATTTGAAGACAATCTGTAGTTGATTATGCAGTTGACATCCAGGAATTTCTGCTTCTTATTTTAAATCTGAAATGCTGTCTGTCTCAGTGGTCTGGATAAGTAATCTTTTAATTTTTCTGCACCTTTTTCTGGTTTCATGATATGTCAATCACTCACAGGATTGTGGCTAGGATTTGCCAATGTCAGTAAAGGGTTTTAAAAATAAAGTGAAATGTAATGTCACAGAGTGCACCTGCTAGAGATTGGTTTTGTATTCAGCAAACAGCAACTCCTTAGAGACAGAAAGACCCTACCAGTTGAAATGGTAGCAATTGCACCGTTGCAGGCAATCTTAGGAAATGGAAAATCCTTGAAGAAGGATTTCTCCTCATCTTGTCTAAGCTTTATGTTGAACACTTGGACCTCCAGGCTGGAAGATGCCAGGGAGAGGCCAGTTTGAGAAGGGTTATAAGAAGTCCTGCTAAGACCAGACGGCCTGGAAGAGTAACATTATGTAAGAGAATGGAGTATTCTGGTTTGAACAGCCATAACTCTCTGTGCTGAAAACTAGGAGTAAGATATAAAATATACAGAACCCTTCTTTCTTCATCAATTCCTTCCTCCTCTGCGCTCATTTTTCAGATCATGTTTTCAGAACTGCAAATTGCTTGGAGAGAGAGGTCACAGAAATCACAGAACTCACAGAATATCCTGAGTTGGAAGGGACCCAGAGGGATCACTGTGTCCAACTCTTAAGCAAATAGCCCATATGGGGATCATATGCTATGACCTTGGCATTATTAGCACCATGCCCTACCCAACTGAGAATTTTATTGTTCAAATGTACACTGAAATATGTGCTTCTCAGATGCTGATAAATATATCCTTTCCTGAAAGTGTAACTAATGTACTTTATCAAACACATCTTTCAAACACGGTGATTGCAAAATTATACTTTTAACTAACTGAGATTTCCAGGTGAATAAAGAGAGCTCAGTTGAGTCTTAAAGATGTCCAGGATCCTTAACAGTAATAAGTGCTAACTGAAAAATACCCTCTCTTGATTTTTTTGTCTGGTCTAGAAGGTTAATTCTGAAAAATTCTTGTTTTATTTTTAGACCTTTAGCATGAAAAAGCTGGATGGCTTAACTGTGATATTTCAACTCAGCCCAAGCTTGAGAATTCTTGATTTTCTTTCCATCTCATATATTGCCTCCACTAAAGAAATTATGAAAGGAAGTAGCATCAGATGATCTATGCATATTCCTTGAATCCTAGTGGCTCTTACTCGCAATTGTAAGACAATATGTGGCAAGCACCAAATCACTTACCAAATAAAGCTTTCTAGCGGGTAAACTGAATCTGTTTTATTGGGCAGAGAAGCATGCCATGCAAACCCATTATGAATTGAAGATTTTTGTAACTAAGACACACATCTTCCAACACTTCAGAGGTAAGTCTGGCTGGCTATACTGTCTGTTGGCCTTGGAGGTCCGTAGTATAATTTTGTAGACGCAAAGTTTTCACAGTCTCTGAAAAAGGGTCCTTTTTTTTACCAAGTTTCTAAACACCAGGGCTCAGAAGAGAACCCCGGAACGAAAGGAGGCACCCTATGTTCAAGAAGAGATGATATCATTTGGAAGTCATTTGCTCAGGGCAGAAATAGGAGGGAGAAAACATCTGTTGACTGTTGGGAGGCTTGCCAAGCAAAACAGGAGTTGCGGTTGATAGTTAGGACATGCTAACAAAACCAAGGAAAGTAATAATTGTGTATAGAAGCATACAAGATACATACTACACATAGTTTTCAAAGGATGACCTCCAAACTAACACAGCTGGAATTTTTCTGAAGGATGGTTATCTATCTTTTCTTCGCATGAAGGAAGTAAATGGAAACTAAATCAGTTTTTCTTAAATATTTTATACAGAAAAGAAAACTCACTTTGTCAGCTGTTTCTCAGCCTTCCAGATGGTTTGAAAGACATATCTGCACTGGAACTAAGGGAGAAAAACCGGTAAGACAGAAGAAAATGTACACTTGTATTTCAGATACTGCATAATCATAGAGTCGTCAGGTTTGGAAGGGACCTCTGAAGATGATCAAGTCCAATCCCCCTGTCAAGGCAGGGTCACCTAGAGCAGATGACACAGGAACGTGGGTTTTGTATGTCTCCAGACAGGGAGACTCCACAACCTCCCTGAGCAGCCTGTTTCAGTGCTCTGCCACCCTCAATATGAAGAAGGCTAGTTTTAATATTTGGATAGATCTTTTGGTCAAGGAAGGCTGAGTGACCCATTCCTTCACCCTGTTGTTCCACTCTCTTACGGGCAATACACAGAAGATACAATGTGGCTACAATTAATCTTAGCTGATAGTTAAATGGAGTTAATTTAAAATAAAGACAGTGCCTAATGTACAAAAGGTTAAAGAAAAAGGAATGTTGGTGAAACAATATAGTGAAACAACATAGAACTTCTTTCTCAATTTTATTATTTTTTTTCCTTTTTTCCCTAGAATATTCCTGAGAGTATTCTAATGATTCTTTTCTCTTAAAAAAATCTTCAGGTCACAATATATTGAGGTGGGGAAAAATAATTAGCATTAAATGTAAGTACTAAAATTAATTAAACAAATTGGATGAACTTCCCCTGTGCTGGGTAATATAACAATGGCAGCTCATACGTCTGTAGCTGCTCATCTCTTTAGTCATGTCTGTCTGGACATCTCATCAGTAGAAAACTCTTTCTTGCTTTATTTCAACATTCCACCTGTGGTCTCTGATGGTCTCAGGAAATGCTGAATGCTGGGTGTCCAAAAGTTGGGATGAGTGTCCCATAACTTTCCATGGAATCCTAAAAAAAAAGATAGTGAACAAAAGGAAATTAAATATAATTTCCCCTGAGCTTTAATACTGTCAAGATTTATTACAAATCATCAAGAGCTGAGAAGTATGGCTTTAGTTCCTTGACAGTATTCCTTAATTCCTGTATTTTCTAGAGCTCTCTAGTATCGGTAATGCTGAAGTCTGTATAAGAATAAAACTTCCTAACTAACTGGAAAGAATTTTGATCACTTAAGTCTTCCTACGTTCACTTCAGAGGTCTTCTGAAGGTCTTCACTTCTTTATATAGAAGATATAAATATGTTTTTAATGGATCCACTGCTACTTAATGTCTTGTGAAAGTTGTGGCCAAATAGAAAGTTTAGGCAAAGTCCACATTTTCTAAAACCCCAGAGACTGTGACTATTTTCATTTCAGAATTACTATTCCATCCTGGTATTGGGTTATGTAGATCTCCTGCATATCAGGGTCCATGGAGTACCTAATTATGTCCTCAGCTTTACTCAAGGCAATTGCCAAAAACAGGTGTTATGAAAGAATATTGTCCAAAGAAATACATGGACAGACTGGGAACTGCCTCAAAGAGGCTTTAAGTGTGAGATCAAAGGGACAATGTGGGGATTCAGGCCAGTAAGCATTACAGGGATGATGGTGGATCTAGTTTTCCCTCTTGCAGAAGAGAAGTGAGCATCCTGAAAACAAGGAGCCAAGAACAAATGAATTCCAGGTTGGACAGAGACCTAAGACTGATTATATGATTCTCTGTATTTTGAGGAATGACTGTGAACTCTTTTTTACCCCTGAGAAAGGTGGGAACTTTAAACACCCCAAGTACTTTGAGCAGTCTCTCTTTTCTATTCAGTAGCAATTAGAAGGTTTTTTTCTTTGAGGAAAAAGCTCATCACTTAAATTGCATGTCTCTTTAAACATATATGATTTTATATAACTGCTAAGTTTTACTATTGTTATTTTCATTTCTTCAGGATGAAACTCTTACCAAATGGCTTGCTTGCAAAACTTGTCATTAAGAATAGCAGAATAAATAGCTATGGATAAGTGACCTTTGTGGTGTTTTGGGTTTGCAGATCCTCTAGAACTTTATTTCATAATTCTTTGAACTGANGCCGTGTAATTTTCTTGCTCTGCCAGTGTATTTCTAACTGGGTGGAATCATGTTTTATTTAAATAATTATTCCAGTCTGAAAGTAATTTCTGCCCTGTTTGTGGAAGAACTGTTCACACAAAAACAAAATCTGTGGCAGCTTAGGATTTCTATTTGAAATCCTGAATGGAATAAAATGACTGGAAATAAAGCCTCAAAATATTGTGTGTTGTAATTCCTTGTTCTGTTCTAAACATAGAACTCTGAGTTATTAAAGGGTCCAAGTTCTGGCACAAATAGTTTTCTCCTTCCTTTTAATAATTGCCTGTGTTAACCAGACATGGTGACAACAAACTTTGATCCTTACAGTGGTATTCATAAATCTCCAAGCTGCGTCCTGTCAAAGAGTTTCAGGACTGAAGAAAATAAGTTGGTGCTTGCCACATATACATCGATCTATTATAAGAATACAAAAATATGACTGCATTTTGTGTTGTTTCTTGTGAAGGAGATTTGGAGTGCTAAACTCTGGAAGATTAACCTTGTGGTTGCCTTCTTATCAACAGTACATTAGAAAAGCACCAATACTTTTTCAATAATGAGAACAGAATATGTCAAATAGTATGCAATCCCTGGTGACAACATGCTTTATATAAATATTTGCAGTAAACTATTTCTTCATAATAGATTGTATATTATACACATATATAAATATAAACATGAGTATCTCAGAATGCTGGAAAAACTCATGTTTATATAGATGTCTCTAATTTTCCCTGGGACTTTTTTTCTTCCTTCCCATCCGGGTTTAGAACTATCTCTGAAGTATTATCAAGGTAATAAAGGAAATGGCTAAAATTCCACTAAAGTAAGGTAAATATTGTTTTTAAACATTGGATTAGAGTAAATCTAATCCAGCCTGCACAGTTAGGGATTCAGCACTCTCCACAGCACTACCTCAATTCCCAGAAAGAATGATTGTAAGCTGAAATATAATATTCTGCCAGGAAATCACTAGTTCCGAGTTATTAGATTCCAGCCCTGGTTGAGACTGAGGCAAGGAGACAGCACAGGAAGCACTCAGAGTTCTTCATAAGTGTGGCTCAACATTTTTTAAAGAGTGTACTTTCAAAGGTAATGGAGATGATGGACTGCAGCAACTGAACTGCAGGTGCAAAGAGACCCTCCTGTAAACTGTGATTATTTCTTCTTTTCCTATTTAAAGTGTGAGCACAAGTACTTAATTTTGTTCCCTAATGTTTGGAATGGAATTATTTATATTTCTCGCAGTTTGAAGTAACTGTATCTGTTTTTGCATGAATCCCTGTGTGTGGGATACATAATGTTATGTTCTCTTTGAGCAGAGCCCACAAAATTTCAATCTTCACTAAACAACTTCAGCCTAAATCAGTAACATGGACCAAAATGCCTCTAAGGATACTGAAGTTGCTCTTTGATGCCATATTCTCGAAGCTAGGGAGCTTTACAATACTGGTTAAGAGGACCATATAATCTACATGCGTGAAGTAGATGATTCAAACCTGAAAACAAGTAGTCTATAGTGTATCAGTTATGATTTATTTTCTTTTAAATCAAGGGAATACTGGTATTTTTCTTTTAATTAAGGAACATCTTTTAGAGAAAGCATCTGTTTAGTGAAGGCCAAGAAAAACATTCTGTAATATTGCTCTTTTGTCACATGGGATCTGCAGTTCAGGTATTTCCTGTTCTTACTTTTTCTCAGTTGTGATTCCCAGCAGATGACATCTACCCCATTTATTTTTCAGCATAAATCCTTATTGATTATTCTTGGGACAATTATGCCAGTTACACTGGACTCTTCTCACAGATCAAGTTCTGTACTGGTCAGACCTAACTAGAATATGACATACCACTGAAAGTCTGTTTACAAGGGATTATAATAATTTTGTTTCTGTCAAGTTAGAAGTGGGCAGCTATTGTAAAACCCCATAACACATTACCCATTGTAGAAAACATTGCACTGCTAGTTTTAGTAGGGGTAAAGGACTGCAGCCACTATGAAGAAATAATCAAGTTCCTTTCTATGCTATGACTACATAGGAAAGAAAAACAAGTCTTTTTTCTCCCTGTCTGTAACAATCAAGTTATTGATGGAACCACAGTCTGTTGTTTAGGTAACTCCAGGTAATGCTGTCAGGGAACAAATAGGGTCCTCTTAGTGCTCACTCCTTCTTTTTTAATAACTATCCCTGAAACTGCTCTAATGATAATTACATTTACACAAATCAGAAGAATCTTAAATAGTATTTAGTCTGGCAAGTGTCCTGCATTTCAGGCTTCCCAAGAGATTTGCTATCCTTGATGGCAACCTCCAGGCAAGTCTGTGACACTGTTTAGCAGATTGGTATTTTGAAAAGGGTCATTCAGAGGTTTGGACTAAATTTACAATTCAGTCCTTCTGGTAGACTGAAATGTAAGTAAAGATACTTGGAGTGTAAAGAACAAGTGTGTGAATTCACACAGTAAATTCAGAAGGAAAATATTTTCAAAACCCCAAATGAACCAGAAATATACATTTATGTAATTTCCTTTCCTTTTTGTCATCAGTATTTAGTTCATGGGGTACAATGACATTTCACATCACAAAAACTATCAATAGGGAAAATGGTAAAATAGTGACACAGATACAGTTGAAATAGAATGTATTTCTGACTAGTGTCTACATTTTTTTCACTGGAATCTTCATCAGAAATTTTAGATTTAGTAAAGGTAAAATATTTTGAAGAAATTCTAATTTCTGTGAATGCTAATTTCAAAAAAACACTGGGAAAAAACACAGGTATAATTTTCTTGTTGATCTACTGAGCTTTTAATGAGAACAGCTGGATAAACGTTTTTCTCAAGTTAATATTATGCTATTAGAGGTATGAGATGCATCTCCAACGTAATTTTCATTAAATAATCATGTTGTTTTCCTCAGTAATAAAATTCTTGTTAAAATATTTGGGCTTGCCAGTCAAAGCAACAGAAAATAAAATAAGGAGCCTACAGAAAAACACAGGACTGTTTCGTTTCTCTTGGATCTTGTGGAAGGATATTACTTATAAAATTGCAGCTCTGCTACCTCATCTGTCAGGTTAATTTCACCAATGTTTTCCATTTCCTTCTGTTGAAAACCATTAAAATGATGGTGTTTAACATGAAGCCTCATTTTGGTACACTGTTTACTTAAGACAAGTGATGCAATGAAAGAATTTGGTTCTCTTTTTCAAAAGTACCAGGATTTTCACTACCCAGATATAGCCTTCCTAAAGTGACCTGTTAGTTGATTATGGTTAATGTCATAAATATTCTTTAGGTTCATAAATGTCATAGTCTCATAAATATTCTTCTTCTTAAAACTGGATTGAAGGTTGTAGGCTGTTTATTTTCATTCTATACTCATTTAGCACAGGATACTGTCCACCTACTATCTCCACCTCACTGAAGTGAACAGGGTTATAAACAAAAATTTATTTACCATAAGCATTCTGCTTGTCTGGTCCCTTTATCAAGATTAAGAAAGCAAGAAAACGTCAAAATAACAGACTGCCCGATCTCGAGTCCTGGCAGTTGCCCCGGATGACTTGCCGGACCAAGGGCAGAGTGAAAGCCAGCGTCTCTCTGGCAGTCAGGGACATGCAGGAGCTGCACTGCCAGCTCGGGTTTGGTTTGGCCCGGTTAAGGCGAAATGTGGTATCTTGTATTCCCTTAGGCTGCTTTCTGGTACGGAAGAAGCAGAAGACCTAGAAGACCTGATTGCTTGAATATTTTTACTGCTTGAATTTCATGTTTTGAGGCTGATGCACTCACCTGCAAGGTAAGAGAGCAGCGACAGCCGTGCCGCTGCCCGCGCCCGCTGCAGCTCCGGGGCTGAGGGGCCGCCCTGGCGGTACCGCTGAGCGGGCAGAAGGATGTCCGTGCGCATCGGTGCGCCCATGCATATTTTAACACTGCAGTGGCATTCTCACCCCTTATTTACAACAGTTTTACCCTTTAATTTGAAGAGAAAAAGATGTATTTTTTTCTGGTAGGTCCTGGTAGTCTTTGTTTGCCAACTCCCGACTCCCCCGAAGGCCCACCTCTTGGCTGGCCCGTGCCGTGCCTTCCCACCCGTGTCCCGGGTCTCGTTGCCCCCGGGCCCCGCGCGGAGCCGCAGCTCCGGACCCGCCTCCGCGGCCGTGGACAGCAGAGGGCNCGCAGCCCCTGGAATTCCCGCTGCCCCACAGCGCCCGCCCCGGGTGCGGGAGCAGCGCCGGCCGAGGGTCAGTTCGGCCAGCGGGTTCCGCTTGCCCGGCGGCCTCAGCTTGCGTTGAGACATTGCGCCTGTGGAACCCCCCCAGGGGTGGCTCTCAGCACACGTAACACGCAGAGGGCTGTGCAAGGCAGCCTGAGTACCTTTCCTCTGGCTGCCCGGCCAAGTATCAAATGGGAAACACCTGAGAGGAAACCGTCTTTTCAGGTCCTCACTCCTGACACAGTAGTTTTAAAATATTTCAAGTGTAAATTTCAAAAGGTAGGAGGAAAAAAATTGTCCTGTCTATGCACAGGAGGATGCAGGCAGAGAAATGGTTGTGCATTGATCCATTAATTTAAGAGTATACCTAGACCTTTAAAAATGGTACCCATATCAGCCTGTATATGAAGAACATATCTATTGGTGTTGAGAGGTTTTCCTGTGTATCTACTTTATTTACACTACTTTATTTAGAGGTTTGCTAGTTTATAGTGTACAGCAAATCACAATCTGGCACCTTCAAGATCTTGGATCTGAAGTGAAAGAATCTCAAGGGCAGTAGCAAATATTCTGTCAAATGCAAGAACTTGACTTTCTGATACTTTTCTTTTTAAATACCATTTTTTTCTAGCAATGGGCTAGATAACACAGTTGTGGGAGACTTTGGAGAAAAAAGCCATGGTTTTTAAGCTCTAAAAACATTTGTTTGCTTCTGGGCAGGGTTAGTTCTGACTGGGAATAATGTCTTCCGTTTTGGAAATAGAGATATGAGAGGTTTGTTATTGAGGCATTAGAGAGAGAGAGGGGGAGATCCTGTGGTCTGAAACAACTTCCAGGGCTCTAATTCCACATCCTCTGCAATATTTACAAGGCAAATAATTTATACGTAATCTGACTTTACTCAGTGGAGCTCCTCCTGATCTATACACTGCAGTGGAAATCATAAACAGATATTCCACATCTGTTTCTAGTTTTGCACACGGAAAAAAAAGGAACCAAAGCCTAACATCTAAGCCTCAGTCCATACATTTTAATATTCTAAATGAGATATATCTCCGCTAGGACTGACTTGCCTGCTGTGGAGTGGATATGGGTTAATTAATTAACATCCTCTGCAGACACTTTTTAAAGTGCACAGCACAAGAAGTACAGAGCTATCAGTTACTTAAAAGCACCTCCAGTTAGCAGTGCTCTTCTGACTTTCCTCAGTTTTAAAACCCATGTGTTTTCTGTGGTTCTGTCTCAGATGCAGTAAAGCTGCAGCACTGGAATTGAGACATAACATAGCAGGGTTTGTGGTGTTTTCCAATGACTAGGTTATACCAGGGTTATAGTTCTAGATGTTAGTATATAGAATAAATGACAGGCCCTGAAGTAAAGCCCTATAAACCCTGAGCATTGAGCGGATGATATCGTAATTAACCAGAAGGACAAGGTTCCAGAGTTTGCTGTTGTCACCAGGACCTTCTGTAATTACAGCTTTGTCCATGGTATCTTCCTGTTTTACTTTTTTCTCTTTATAGTTCAGAGAAACAGTTAGTAGAAAACAGATTGCTGGTAGAGGAATATAATCTGACAGCTAAAAATTGTAGCTATCAACATTGGTATTTTACAGAGCCTGAATCGTTATCTGCATGAAATGTACTTGACTGAGTATGACAGTTCTGTCAACAGGGGATTAATGCCCAGCAGAGCTTTTTTGTGTCAATGCTACTTATTCTTACCAAGGGTGGCAGAGAAGATAATTCAGGGCATTTTAGTTGTTTCAGAAGCTGAACAATTCTCTTTGCAAAGAGGTGATGACTGTATTTGGAAGGTATTTCAGATGTAGTGTACTCCCTGCCTCAAGCACAGTAAGAACTGGGATAATTTACTGCATAAAATGGAAAACAGAGATGGGTCATATCTAGACCATTGGATTTGCTGGGTTGAAAAAGTAATTTTGGGACTATAGGCCTTTCAGAGCAGTTCTGTTGCTGCATGTTGGCTCCCTGCATCTGGCCTTTAAGAAGGCCGTCCAAACAACTGCACTTGTGATGAAGACACTTCCAGAGGTAATAAGTAATCACCTCTGAAATAAAGGATAAGTAATGAGGTCAGAACATGTCCTATCCATATCACACATAATACATATATGTGGATTTAACTTCAATATAGGATTTCTGTCTTAATTCTGACAGAAAGAATCACAGAATACAATCACAGAATATCCTGATTTGGAAGGGATCCACAAGGATCATTGAGTCCAGCTTCTGGCCCTGCACAGGAGAACCCAAAGAATCACGCTCTGTGCCTGAGAGCATTCTCCAAATGCTTCTTGAGCTCTGTCAGGCTGATGCTGTGACCACTTCCCTCGGGGGCCTGTTCCACTGCCCAGGCACCTGCTGGGTGAAGAACATTTTCCTAATATCCAGTCTAAATCTCCCCTGACACAGCTTCATGGCATTCCCTAGAGTTGTATGGATTTTATGACTTTTATGACTTTGCATTTTATTTTTGTTCTTTATGACTTTTAACTGTTACGTGTCTTTCTGTAATTCAGTTATTTGTTCTCTGATTCTAAATTAAGTTGCTAATTTTAGAGAGAACTTTGTAGAAAATTTATGATTTTTTAAAAATTTTGACCTTTTCCTTTTTCTTTCAAACTACAAGAGACACACTGAATGCTCAGTAATGGTATTATTAATTTATTACTTTTTAAAAAAAACTTTTAGCAACAAAATCTGTGAGCAAGTGTGACACTGGATCTTCTTGGGAGGCTTGTGCTTAGAACCTTTGAATACCAAAACATAGTGAATACTCAGGTTTTGTAATCCAGTGGTTCTTGAACTGGAGTTGTGTGGAGCATCTCTATAAAGAATTATGTAGTTTTGGAAATATTGCTGATTCCAGTGCTGTGTTCCTCATATAAATCCTCATATAATCCATATAAATATAACTATTACCATAGTTAGTAATCTTACCAATAGCGACATTAGCTTTTGAAGCAGACATACTCTTAGAGTTGTTTTACCCCAACAAAATGAGATTGCTTGCTTTCCTCCTCCATCTACATTCACATTACATGGCACAAAGGAACCTTTTAAATGATAACTACATCTAAAAGGAAGAACAAAATATCCAAGATTTTAGCAAGCAGATTTTTTTATTAACTCTGCTTTATTCGTTCATGCGCAGGCACAGTTTGCCATGTACTGTAAAGATTGATTCAAACAATGGTCGCTTGTCTAATTCCATTATCCCAGTCATAGACCCTGAATGTGGTGTCTGTTTTTCTTCTGTCTTCAAAATGTATGCCAATTTAGTTTTTGTTACAGGAAAACACATATTCCAACTGTCTTGTTCAAACACCAAGTGCCGTGCCAAAACCAGGGCCATCCTGAGGAACTCCCTCTCTCCTCAGGCTTTAGTGGTTTGTATTAAATTAAATCTGGATTCACAGCTATTCCACTGAGGTTTTTCAAAACCTTTCTTAAAATCATCTTTTGCCATTTTTGCTTTTGTTGACCTGATGCTCTAAAATTATAGTTTGCCAGGGGTCTTAGACACTACTTAAAGTAGTGTCTAATTTATCACAGTATCACGCCTTTCTAAAGTACAGTACTGTAATTATGGTGCAAAATTACATTAATCTATGATTTATGATGAACAGACAGTAAACACTGTATCACTTTGTGATGTATGTGTAACTGCATTTCTTTGTTCTGCAAAATACCATTCCATTGTTACTGGTATTTCCTATGGTGCACAGAAAATCAACTTGTCCTTCATTCATTCATTTAATCCATTCACTGTAATTTGAAGCAGCAGTCCCAACCTAAAAAAAACCCCTGATGTTTCAAAAAGTTATATGTTAATTTTCATTCCCATGTAGTTGATTGCATGTGAAAAAAAGTAGTAGTATAAATGTGCAACACATGATATTTGCTTTTTTTTCCAACACAGCTACTGTTGATTTACCCCATCCTAGTTTTGTGGGTTTGGCATGATAAAGGTGGTATTGAATTTGTGCAAACTGCATTGAGAAGTAAGCCACAAGCTCTTGTGGCAATAGCCTTATTTATTTCGGCAGATATTGAAACAGAGGGCTGGATGTGATCAGGAGAGAGAAAGATTTCAAGGAATTCTTCGACATGCAAATGAATCACTGATACAAGCTCCCATTTCTTTTAATCCTGTTGTGTAAAAGTGAAGAACTGAGTTGCTGCTGAACAGATCTCTCGAAACACTGAATCAGGTGCCACAGAGCTCCTTCCTCTGATATTTTGCAGTATCTCGTTATCAGGCTGCAGATTTGGTGAAATGTGGTACTTTCTTCACTTATTAGTAGTGTCAGCTGGAGTGGAAGTGTTCCTACCTTGTAAAGAAGTCCTACTGAATGGGAGCATAATCCTCCTGATCCAAGGAGGGCTGTTTCCCCTGTGTTACCTCTACTTATTCATACAGGATCAAGCCTTACAAGTGTTGTTGGGGATTTTTTAAGAAAGGACTTCATTTGAGAAACAAAAGTATTTTGTTTCTTTGATGAATCAAAGAGATGTTTTAACCTACTAAAATGAGATCTCCAAAAGTATTACAGACTAAAAGTTATTTCATTTATTATACAATTGTCTCTGGCTATAACCATGATACCATGACTAGTCTTTTTTCTTCATTTTACGGATTGATAAAGCAAAAGTTTTGTATGATTTTGCAAAAATCAAGCAGTGACTTCTGTGATTCATCTTTCAAATCCATACCTTGAGACCAGTCTGTTAAAACACTTGTAGTTTACACTTTGCATTTCGTATTCTCTGTACTGGGTAAATGAGAGTAGATCTTTTTGATAACCAGACAGATGAAATCTGTGAAGTGATTCAGTGTGAAGTCATTCCCCAAGTTTGCCTGGAATTAAAGTGGACAGCAGTCTTTATCCAGTAGGGGTTATGATACTTGAAATGCTGAGTGCTCCAAGGCTAATTGTCACTAGACCACAGAATATCCTCTCTGTTGAAGACGTTTGCTCAGAATCCTCACATTTTTCTGGTTGAAAGAAAGACTTCTTGTCCAATCTAAAGGTGTCAGTGTTAAATTAACTAAATTTTCTTGGTATAAAACAATGATTGAATCAGGGACTGGAATGTTTCTCTACTGATTAGGAAATACTTTTTTACCCCATCTCCAAAATATATAAATGCATTTTTTCGGGGTGAATAATTTCAATGGAAGAAAAATTTTGTTCAGTGGTATAAAAAAAAATCCGTCTAGTGCATTTGTTCAAGTCAGACTCCTGGGGACTAGGAAAATGGCAGGGGATATGTGTTTTCTTTATTCTGAGTGAGTGCTTTCAATTGCACAGTAAGTAAAAAAAAAAATTGCCAATTTATTATTTCATAACTTTGTGCCCTCACTTTTTTTACTAGTATTTGGAAATGCAACATTTAGGAAGAATTGAGCTGGTTTGTTTTTCTAGTCCTCAATATTTTTTTCACCTTAAATTTTTTTTTGCACTTTCATTTCAGATCAACCCAAATTTGGATTTTTATGTTCAATTCTGCAGCTAAATTGACCATTTATTTATTTACAGCTTCACAGTTACTCCTGACATTTTTTTTCCAGAGGTTCTTGGGCTTAAAACTTTGTTGCTGTGTTAAAGCCTATATTTCTAGCAAGTTTTGTAGTGGCTTTGTGTGTGATATTACAGCTGTGCCCCTTGAGGTGATATTATTTAATGCTGAAGTTTACTTTTTGCTTTTATACAATTAGCAAAATTACAATTTTGTTATTAATAAGCCTTCATATTAAATAACATGATGTTCTATTTGTGCCTCAAGATGCATCACAACTCATTCTCTCCAAGTGTAGGTACAGATTAATTTCATCTCATGGAGCATTTATTAGTAAGGCCAAGTCCTAACACCAGAAACCTCCCTGCAATTTAGAGGGGCTTGTCTTGTTTCCTGCCCAAGGGGAAGCCTTTTACTTCTGTGAGGGCCCCTTTGCCCTTTTTTAATTAGACTATGGCTTTGCACATTAGACAATAATCTCAGTTAAGAATTCTGGCAACTGTTTTCTGAAAATCCAGGTGCGCAGTATCCACAGCATTCCCCATGTTTGTATTGGCAGCCACAGGCTCAAACAATTCCAGCAAGTAAGTGAGGCATGCCCTTCCCTTCCTGAGACCATGTTGGCTATCCTTGATTGAAGATGTGGTTTACTGACTGTTCTTCCATTTGCTCTTTTCCAAGGCTTTCCCCACAACTGGTGAAAAGCTGCAGGAATAGGTCTATAGTTTTCTGATCAATAGGTTCTAAAAATGGCCTTATTTTGGTGACTTGACACACTTTCAATTCTTTTCAGCATGCGTTCCTTTAGTTTCTTTCCTTTGAGTTTCAAAAGCCAGAATTTCCTATCAAACTTTCTTTAGGCTTATCATTTGTCAGAATTTGCTACCTGTAGCTGATAAATCTTGAGCGCTTCAATCCAATCATCTAGTCCAATGGAATGGTGAAGGGAGCACAGATTAAACAAGAGGTTTTTTCATTGCATGATGAAGCAATTAAGCCTAGTAGGGCAACACAAATTCCTAGATCTTGTAATGAAAACTGATTCTTCAGAAACCTACATGTCCCAGATCATAAAGTCTGCCAATTTCTTGCTCTGTTGAAATCTGTCTTTCACTTTCATAATTGAATAACACTTGCAGCTGAAAAGATTTTTAAATAAAACGCCTTTCAGAACAGAGGCAGAAATAGCATCTTTGATTCATCCCTCTTTCACATTTTTTCATCATCAAAAATCATAAACCTTGTAAAGTTCCTTTGACTGAACTAAAAATTGAAATGAATATTTAAGAGGAATAAATGTGATGAAAAAGAAATTAGAGGTTTGCTCAGCAATTAATGAAGAAGCTTGTTTGACATGTCATTTTCTTCTCCAGTAATTTCTCAAAGAATTCCCTTTTTTTATCTTTTACAAACTTCTCTTTTACTAAGAAAAGCCCAAACAAAGAAGAAAAGATTGCATATTATAAATTTTGTGTTGCTCTTTGCTGGACATCAAGGTATTTCCTTAAAAATGTGCTTTTGACTTTCTGTATCAAACCGTAATAGTAACCTTTTTCCTTAACTGTTTTTTTTTTTTTTAGTTTATTTAGTGCATGATGAACTTCAAGGAAAAGAATAGAATGATGTACTCTTTCTGCAAAAAAACATAATCATGCCATGACTGTCCATATTACGGCATGAGGTTATTGATTTCTGTAAAATCTAATTCATATGACAGAGAATGAAATGGAAGAATTCAGAACAAAAATTCAGATAAAATATGTGGTAGTATTCTAGTACTATGTTCTGCCTGCTGCTCAAAGAGAAAACACTGATTTATCCTGTCTTTGGGTTTGTTATTATAATAGCATAACTACAATATTTTAAAATCAAAATTAGGTTCTACAACATAAAGTGATTAGAAAACTCCTGAAAAGGGAAAAAGCAGTCACTCTTGTTTTAGGATAGAGGCAACCCACATGCCCCAAAACCTAGTCTTCTCCTGCCTCAGGTCCACTGTTGCCTACTCTTCAAATTGTCTGTGAAAGCCTGGCCATTCTCCCTGCAGCAATGGGGAGCCTACAGCGTCTTCTCTTCTGACAACTTGGTTTGACATCTTCCTTTGTTCTTGAAACTTATTTGTAAAGCATTATCATCACAAAGAATAAATAAACAACAAAGAAGTTATTTGAAGGTGACTATATCTAGGTCACTGTTGACACCTCACAAGAAGCTAAGAAGCTAAGCATTGCTAAGGTCAAGGCTTGGACTAAAGTCTCATGATAGGCAATCCTGTCAAACTGTTAACAGGATCTGTGTCATGGAATTGATCTGGTCCACCTAGAACTCTCCCCCCAGTTTCCAGATATGGTTTGATTTATTAGGTGAATTAGGCCTGTTCCTGTTTATCTGATTCACTACTTTAGCCAGCTGTAACTTTGCCTGTTATCTATGAAGCTGAGAATATCTTATCCTCTTGGCAGGGCATTGAGGTGGACCAGTTTTAATCTGCTGTTCTATTTCACGTTGTTTCGTGTTAGAGCTAAATCTTTGGGTACATGCAAGAAGGTCTTGTGACTGCTCAAAATCTTCAGTATTTTTGCCCCAGAAAGATGCATTCTCTAGGAAAATGAATCACAGCTTTAATTAATAGAAAAGTGGCATAAATTAAGTATCAAAAAAAATTTTCTTTCATAAGGATTATCTTCGTAACTGGTGTTGAGATACCACACTCAGCAAATTTCTTGATTGGGTAAAAAGGACACGATAACCTGAATGGCCTGATAAATAGTTAGATCATTTGGCTGAACTTTGCCTGTGTGACAAAGAATGTGCATTTATTGATTATAATGGATGGATAGACTACTTTCTCCAAGTTGTACTGCTCCAGGACTGTCCCACTATCAGTAAGTTACCTTTTAACAAAATTGCTGAAAGACTTGTGGGAACATTCTGAGCATTTTGCTATCAATTCTATGTTGCTTGAATAATATTTTGAAATAGAAAAATAATTGTTACTGTTTATGCAATATTCACTAAAACTAAAAAGATTTGACAACAATAACAAAACCCCCAAGAAAACAGATGGGTAAAACAGTTTAAAATTTGGAAGAGTAAAAGATCTTTCTTTTCATAATTTTTGTGATAAATTGAATTAAAACTTACAGTTGCTTTGCATATTATTCACACAAGGCCTTTTTTGGCCATCTGGTTTTGCCAAGTGCTAGACATCCACATTTCATTTTTTAGCACTGGCCTGCCAAGTTATATAAAGGAAATGTTTGCCCTCAATGTTGTTTTTCCTAAATTATTTGGAATGCTGTGTTTCAGTCTCCTTTGGGTCTATTAATTTTACAGAGGTTCTGTATTCTGTCCCTTCTGTTCATCTTCCAATAACAGCAAATGTCTTACATCCAGAAATCTTTTCTTCAGTTGAAGCAGATAGATCCCTCAATTCCTTGATTCCCAGTACCCTTCACACAACCTATGCCTGCATTTTCCTGCCAGGAAAATACCTTTTAGGAATCTGTTTTTCCCATGTTGTTTACCTTCATCCTTGATTGGTTTTCCTTCCCTGACTCACTTTTCTCCGTCCCCACTCTGTTACAGTGATAGAATACTTACGTGCACAACAAAAATGGGTATCCGAATTTAACAGTGAACCAAATGACTGTTAAGAAAGGAGCCTGAACTGGAAGATTGAAAAATGCCCTTTGTCTGTCAAGATAAAGCTGATGACTTTCCATGGAGCCTTTCAGAAGAGAGTAAAATGTTCTGATATGTTGTAGTTAGTGAAGTGGGGTCGTGAAATGTTGTCTGGCTTTAAATGAAGAAGCAAAGATCAGCTGGCCTGACAAGTCCTCGTTTTCAGAAGTGAAATGCTATGTAAATCAGTTATGGAAGTGTGAGGTTTAATATAGCTTGTTCAAATTAGATCTTTCCTGCACACACTTAACTAAATATTTTGCTGTGTCTAAGTGGCTGCATGTATATACTGAAAGGGAGAAATCACAAGATTAAGTTACACAGAGCCATCACACATGATGACACGAGGGATGTTATTAATTTCTATTTTCTGAGAAAATTGAATAATTCCAGAGTAAAGATTCCTGAGCTACAGTTAGTGACTCAGAAAATTATTTGGCTATTGTGTTTAAAGGACTTATTTCACTGCATTTTTCACTTATTGATCCCAGTTTCCAGAAGAAACCCATGCAGCTCTGGGACTTCAGGACATATGGGATCTCCATCGTTGTTGCTGATTCGCTCTTCTGTTTTAAAAGGCAGCAAGATAAACAGATGTGTGACAGGGGGTTGACTTAATGTCATGCTAGAAATGTCCCAGACTTAAGGTACAGTTATATCTGTGTTAATCTAAGTATCACAACAATGTAAACAATGGTGTGTGTGACTAACAGCAGAGCTTTGTTGAGGATATTTGTACCAATTGTATTATGAATGATGGAATTTCAGGCACGTGTTTGGATTACCTATCCATTTCAGTAGTTTCCTGTTGCTGATTCTTTCTAGCAGTAATTTTTTCCAATTACAGGAATCATTAGATTTTTTTTTCCTGGAGACACTAGGCCTTTAGTATAGGTAGGAAAAGAGTCTGAATCGTTTACATAGCCATATCCTCAAAGGGGCTGCTGCATAGGGTATCGTTCAAAGCTTAACAGAGTGCATACCGCAGCTAGAGAATGTAGAACATCTCAAGGGTCCCTGTGGCTGCTTAACTCTTTGAAATGAATGGTTCCCTCCAACATGAGTGGGAAAACCCACACTAGCTTGCCAAAGCTGTGCAAACACATTCATCCAAATAACGCTGATCAATTATGTAAAAAAATGAGACATTTTAGGAGCAACATGCAGATGAAGGGAAAGAGGCAAAATTTATTTAGTGATCATTTTGCTTAGATGAACACTATACTACCAAAAATCAGCTGCTAAAAGAGATATTCTGCTTTTGCAAATGGACAAAACTGGCTTTTTCTTTACTGTTTAGAGAACCAGAAGGTGCAAAAATCAGACCTATTTCTAAGAGCACACACATTTTTCTTCAGTGGGGGAAAGATAGATATACAATGTTTTCTTAGAAATGCTGATCACTGTTTGCGGAGCAAGATATCCATTTGCTAACACTGCCAAAGATGTGATATTTATCCTAAACATGAATAAAATTTCAGGTAGCAGTGGAAATTCTCACCAATAATACCAGTTTGTAGAAATATTATTCTGTTCCCAGAATATTGTAGTCACAATGGGCTCAACTTGCATAAAGATGAGACAAAAGCAGCCTTCTCTGTGGTAGAGATGAAAGCCATCTTGCTAAATTTAGCTGTTGACAGTAAAACAATTTCATCAGCATTTCTGTGTGTATGAAGTCTCATCTGCTAGAGGACTCTCATTTTGGTGATTCGTTATTTCCCCTCCAGGCAGGTTTGTAATGGAATTTGAGCTCACCAAATATCTATCCTGTCTTTCTCCTGATGTAGAGAAACTGACAAACTAGGGGAAACAAGGCAATTAAAAGCAATTGTCTTGCATGTTAACTAATTTCTTCTTGGTATTCCTAAGTCTTTGTTATTCCTCATTTTCCTTCTCTTTCATTTCTTGCCCATGTAGAATTGTTTTTCCAGGTTTCTCATTCCAGGTTCCATTTTCTTCTCACATTGGCATTTATATAGCACTCAAAAGTACTTAATTCTTTGCGATAATTAAATGTTTTTACTCCAGGATAAAGATAGGAAAGTTAAAGGGAAAATGTAAACAATTTGCCAAAGACTTCTTATGAATCAGAAATAGAGTGCAAAACACCTAATTTGTGCTTCCCCTGCATTGCCCAGAAATTAAATCAGGTATTTATAAGTGGGGCTTTCGGAGTGAAGCTGTGTGACTGGGAATAAACTCTCAGAGTTTAAGGAATGCTGCAATCAGAAGCTGCTTGGGGAGCAATCTCTTCCTGTATGTCCCACAAACTGGTTTTTTTTCAATTAGAGAAATCTGTGTTAAAGAGCTGATGTGATAAATAGGGATGGAAACTTACTAGTTAATTAATTAATTAGTTAATAATGAAGTCTTTGGCAGTATTTACATTCTTTCTTTTAAATTTGACTGTGGAAAAACTGCTGCTTGGTCTTGCAGTTCTGAAAGGGCAGCTTGGGTGGCACCATCATTCCATAAGTGTAGTTAACCTTCTTCTGTCTTCTACTTGTCTAGAGATAACCCTGACCAACCAATGCAATACAACAAATACTGCATACCTAAATGTTTACATAATATTAGAATATATTAAAGCTTAGTAATACTTAAATAATCCTTAAATGATGCTGTTCAGTGATCACTGAGGAATCACATCTTGGAAGATAGAGATAATAGATAGATATAGATATAGATTAGATATAGATAGATTATATAGATATAGATATAGATATAAATATAGATGAGACAGTGGACATTGATTCTTCCTATTACCAGCTGCATGTGCAGAGTTAGTGTAAAGAAAAACCTTTCCTTGGTAACCCTGTAAGTTCTGTGGACCAAACTCCTACATATTCTTGAAATTCTCTTACAATAGAATTTTGTAAGACATGGACTATTGCTCTTTCCTATTCTTAAACAAAAATTAAGGTTGTAAACTTCTTTTTAAACAAGGCCTTAATGTTTTCCCAATTTTCATAAAGGGTGAGAGGAATGATCCTGGAAACTACAGGCCTGTCAGTAATACTTCAGTGTCTGGTAAAATTATGGAGATGATTATTCTGGGAGTTATTGGGAAACACCTGAAAGACAACACAGTCATCAATCACAGCCAGCACAGTTTCATGAGGGAAGAGTCCTACTTATCAAGCCTGATTTCCTTTTATGACAAGGTAACCCACCTAGCTGATCAAGGCAACCCAGTTAATCTAGTATTTATGGATTTCATTGAAGCTTTCAATACTGTGTCTCACAGTATCCTTTTGGTTAAAATATCCACTACAGATCTGGATAAACACATCATGTGATGGGTGAGCAACTGGTTCATGCGTTGGATGCAANCCTGGAAACTACAGGCCTGTCAGTAATACTTCAGTGTCTGGTAAAATTATGGAGATGATTATTCTGGGAGTTATTGGGAAACACCTGAAAGACAACACAGTCATCAATCACAGCCAGCACAGTTTCATGAGGGAAGAGTCCTACTTATCAAGCCTGATTTCCTTTTATGACAAGGTAACCCACCTAGCTGATCAAGGCAACCCAGTTAATCTAGTATTTATGGATTTCATTGAAGCTTTCAATACTGTGTCTCACAGTATCCTTTTGGTTAAAATATCCACTACAGATCTGGATAAACACATCATGTGATGGGTGAGCAACTGGTTCATGCGTTGGATGCAAAATGGGGTGACATCAGACTGGCGACCTGTTGTTAGTTCCTGTGGGGTTCTGGAGAGCTCCATTTTGGGGAAATGATTTGAACACAGGTTTGGAATGTGTACTAGGTATGTTTGACGATGATACTAAATTGGGAGGAGCTGTTGACTCCCTCAAAGGCAGGGAGGCCCTGCAGAAAAACCTTGACAAATCAGAGGGCTGTGCAATCACCAACCACATGAACTTCAACAAGGCAAAGTGCCAGATTCTGCACCTGGGATGGGGCAACCCTGGATGTATGGACAGACTGGGGAATGAGGGGCTGGAAAGAAGCACTGTGGAAAGGGACCTGGGGGCCCTGGTCAATGGCCAGTTGAACATGAGTCAGCAGTGCCCTGGCAGCCAGGAGGGCCAAGCGTGTCCTTGGGGGTGTCAGGCCCAGCAGCGCCAGCTGGGCAAGGGAGGGGATTGTCCCACTCTGCTCTGCACTGGGGCAGCCTCACCTCGAGTGCTGGGAGCAGTTTTGGTGTAAGGACATTGAGCTTTTAGAGAGAGTCCAGAAGAGGGCAATGAAGATGGCAAAGGGTCTTGAGGGGAAGATGTATGTGGAGTGGCTGAGGTCACTTGGTCTGTTCATCCAGGAAGAGACTGAGGGAAGACCTCATAGCTGTCTCCAGCTTCCTCATGAGGGGAAGCAGAGGGGCAGGTGCTGATCTCTTCTCTGTGGTGACCAGTGACAAGACCCAAGGGAATGGCCTGAAGCTGTGTCAGGGGAGCTTTAGGTTGTATATCAGGAAAAGATTCTTCACCGAGAGGGTGGCTGGGCACTAAAACAGGCTCCCCAGGGAAGTGGTCACAGCACATTTGGGTTCTCAGGCATGTGGTGTAATTCTTGGGGCTGTTCTGTGAAGGGCCAGGAGGTGGAATTCAATGATCCTTGTGGGACCCTTCCAGCTTAGGTTGTTCTATGATTCCTTAAGTAATTAATGGTTTTGGGGTTAGAGCAATACACTCCAGTGCTGTTTCTATCTGCTTTATTTTTTTCCATATACCCTTTAATGAAAAGTGTTACAGAATTGGCCTGTAAAAGGTGGTAAATAATTTAGAAGAATGTAATGCAGGGCATTTTCTAAGTGGAATGAAGGAATTTGAACTCTAAGACTGTCTTGTCTACTAAGAGATAGTTAGCTTAGAATTGCAGTGTGGAATTCTATTGCTTAGAATATAAACAATTTCCATTTGGTCCACCCTGTTTTCAGTTATATGAGGCAGTATAATTTAAAAGCAATAAGGCTTTCTGAAGATCTGCAGGTGTACTGAAAAGTAATTTAGTATCGCTATTTGACCGTGTAATGTTCAAGTACTGAGCAAAGGCAGCTCTAAAAAAAGGATTTTGTAGTTGCCTGATGAGGAGATAAATTTTAGTTGCTAGTTATTTAATGTTATGTAAACCTATTGTTCTGTACTCTCACCTAAACTCTTAAAAATGATGAGTACTTTCTTGATTAGCATTCATGTCAGCAGCAGCTATACACCTTTTCCTAGACTTAAAATTGCTTTTCTAGTAGTGCTTTAACTTCTATTATCTGAAATTTTCCTCTAAAAACAAATACGAGTATTTCTGAACTTATGAACTAACACTGTTTACCCCTATGTTTCATAGATTGAAATAAAAGCAGAAAATGGAGTGTTCAGAGCACAAGGATTGGATGAATCAAGAAAAATAGTGCAAATGTTTGCAGATCTAATTAGTTAATTAAAGTTTTTTTAATCGAGACCCCTCAATATACATGAAAATAATCAGTCCATCACTCCTCATAGGACTCTATGATTGAGTTATGATTCTGTCACTGAAATACAAAGGAAATTAATTTTTTCAGATGATAAAATTAATTCGCGCTTTTTGGACAAGTGGCTTCTTTTCCCTGTTGAGTAGGAAAAATCCAATTTTTCTAGCCTGAATTTTCCCCTAGGAATCTTTTATTTTCTGTGTGAATCTCCTCTCCAAGTACCTGTCCGTGCAGTCTTTGCAGAAGTGGCTCTTTGGACTGTTAACTGAGTGCCATGGCATATGATGCTATTGTTCTTTAGATGACTGAAAATACAAAGAATGTGCCATGCATATGGGAAACACAATATGAGAAATTATTTACTACATAAATTTTACGAGAATCTGGGGCTTATCAGGTCTTTATAGCAAGTTTTTGAAGGGTTCTTAGCCACTCAATGACTTATAGTAAGATTTCATCCAAAAGGTTATATTTCCTTTTAAAAATTGACAAAAAAAATAGAAACATGCTATTTAAAAGAAAAGCATGTTATCTGAACCACTTAAAGGAGCATGGAGACCTGTCATGTGGATGCTGCTTCTATAACTGCATGGGACACATCATTGTCTAAGACTTTGTCTGGACAGGAGACAAATAATTTGAAATGTTGGATGGATGTAATCTCCTACATGAACACTTTTATTAGAGAAGAAGCATTTGCTTACTTTAGCATAGAGCTCTTTCCATGTGATGTAAACAAACTTTAAAATGTTTTGTGGTATTGAAAGCCAAACATCTGCATTTAAGACCGTAACTGCATTATTTCAAATTTACAATAAAACTGTACCAAAACAAATCTCTTGTGATGACAAGACTGAGTTCCGCAACCTCATGTGCATGGTCAGCAAAAGGGAGTGATTGAAAAAGCTTTCTGTGCTCCACCAAATGAGTAGTTGGGAATGATGGATTTGAAAGAGAGTAATCCATGGGTAAGAGAGAAAATCACTACCTAGTGGGAAGGAGTAAAAAAGGTGTAAAGTATGACTGTTTTCAACAGAAGAAATCCTATAATTATATCTTATATTTACATCTCCCTGGAAAAAGGAAGATCCATTTAATGGTACGTAGACATTGCTTTCATAGACACAGATAGATCATGAAAAATAGAGAAAAACAAAATAAATAGCAAGCTGAAATTTCAATATTGCACACTGTGAAAGAAAAATACAAAAATATTTTTTAACTTTCTCTCTCCTGTCTTAGGATCCAGGCCTTTTCTTTTTAACAGTGTATATTTTACCTATCTGCATGTTAATGTACATATTTAATGCAGACCGTAATTGCTTGTATAGGTTTATAAACAGGCTAAAATAGAAAACTCCAGATATATTGCCATCAGGAATACTTTTCACCACTCTGATACCTGATGTTTTTCTAAAATTGTGTGGGTGGGATGCCTTCTAGCAAAGAGCCAGGAAAAGCTGTATTCTGTCTTTGTGCCAGTGTCAGCATGGAGCCATGACTGATGCTTTTCTGAGCCCCTGTCAGCTCTAGCCACAAAGGCAGCTCCTTTGGAACCTCACCAACTGGTATAAATTAGAGCAGCCTTCAGGATGTTAAAATTTGTACAGAAAAATTGGCCAGGCACAGGTTTGGCCTCAGACAATGAAGTAGAGAGGTGGCTTGATGCCTCCCTCTGGGTCCTTTTGTTTAGGCTGGTATAAGAGGACTAATCTTCAGACTTGCACATGGCAAAAACATGAGCAAGATTATTGGTGTTTATGGATAAAACAGTTCAGCTGGTTTTCAATATTTGGTCACAAAGTTCAGAAGGTTCTGTGGGATGTTTCTTTTAGAGTGGGTTTATTTCCTTGACAATTTCTAAATATGTCATTTTAGTATTATTTCTTATTTTTCCCAAAGATGTATAAGGAGTGATCCTATATGGAAGTGGTGTTCGATAGCAATAGGTTTTACATGGCTGCATTCCTGTTATTTATGAATTAAAGGATCTATACATCTTTTTCCTGTACCTTGGTGTTTTGTGTTATTTTACTTCTGGCAAGCATTGTATAAAATCACTAAATATGCCTGTCTGACACAAAAGTGAAGTGATTAATGGAGTCCTAAAGGAGAGATGTAGTGATAATACACATCCAGAAGTTTCAATCTGACCAGTAGACAAAAGAGAGCTCCTTCATGTCCCTAAGGTGAAGAGATTTGTATTCTTAGGATATTATCCAGCTATCTAATGGGATTTTTTTGTTTTTGTTGTTAAATCTAAATATCAGGCTTGTGGAGAAAGTGCTTAACAAAACTGACAGAAAGTTTTAGTGAGGAATAGCAGCACACATAATATACTTTAGAGAGTCCTAGAATATGAAGCCATCTCATGCAATATCTCAATTTCACATTAAATGTTATGTCTTTCTTTTAGCTGAGCAGTTAAGTCAGCTTGCTCCTGCATTTCTTATGGTATGGACCAGAATGTGACTATATTCCATATGGTTTATAGAATTTACAAATGAGCAGTTCTCTTATACAGACATATCCCTTTTTTAATTGGAAGATGAAGCTTAATTTTATATCTTCATTTAACATTTGTTCTTTACAGGTGGTGCCTCTTTACAATGCTTCCCTTCTCAGAGGTGACCTTGGTTCAGTGCAGGGTGCCAGCCAGATGCCACTGACCAGCAGCACCACAGGATGCTATTTAAGCATTTAAATAAGAGTGACTGTCTCACCGTAGCTAACTGCTGGTTTGTTTTCTCCTCAAATTTCAGAATTTTTAGTCATACAAAGAAATGGAAATGCCTTGTTTAAAAATAGAGCTGTGTGATGTTTTCTTGTTAAGATGGACTGAAGATCCAGAGGACTGCTTGTATGCGAATTGCCTCTCAAGTTAAATCAAATACAACTGGGGATTTGTAAAATCTAGTGTCTCTCTGTATTGTCTAATTAGCCAGAGTAAGTATCAAGTGTTGTGATTTCAAGTCAATTCTGCATGAGGATTAGTTTACACAAAAATACATTACAAGGAGTTTTACTTTTTTTCTTGTCTGTTGTTTTTCTATATCGACTGTGAGTTTTGAAGTGTTTTTTCAGTAGCCGAGGTTTTGACTTCGTCTTGTATGCTCAAGGAACTGACTTCAAAGTTTCCCTATGATGTCTGTTGTAACATCTACTAGACATAAGACAAAAGAAAATTTAGTAAAGAAAATACAAGTATCTTCAAGACCCAAATTTAAAGAAGTGTAGAGATTCATCACTGCTGAATGTCAGCTTTTATTTATTCTCCAGGAAGAGTGTGCAAATATTTATAGCGAACTTGGACTTACATAGGCTAGGATTTTGTTTAGTGTCTATGTTTGTTTGTATGTTAAGTTGAGCCTTCATATCTCTGTGTTTTGCTAATATAATTTTTCTAATTTTACTTCTTAGCATGGTGAACAGCAACAATGTGTTCTAAAGAAAAAATTCTAAAAGGATGAACTCTCCAGAAATAATCTGTTAATGAAATTTTTAAATTTTTATTTTATACATATACTTATGCCCTTGCATAGTATTTTTTTTAAATGGAAGAGAGAAAAAAAGGCATAGCATGGAAGAAAGTGAAAAGAAGAAAATGAGAAGTAGATGATAAAAAGAAAGTTACAAAGAAGGGAAGAGGGAGGAAGGAGAAAAAAGGATGAAAAGGTGGGAAAGGAAAGGGAAAGCAAGGAGTTTACATCCCTTGAAACAGGAAATTTATTAAACATGAGACGAGAGAATATTTTATATGGAAACACATGGAAGTAATTCCTGGTTGATATTAATAGATCTGCTTTTAGTGTATGAAAATAATGTTGGAAAGCCAGATAGTAAAGGTAAAACTTCCAGCCAGGCCTCTACCAAATATCAGATATTCAAACTTTTCTTATTTAGATGTTTTGGGTTTTTCTATATAGATATGATAATTTTTTTTTTTTTTTTAATTTATGGCCAAAGCATTCTCTAAAATTAATAGAAAGGTTTGTTTTGTTTGGTTGGATTTTTTTTCATGCTTGTATAAATGTCTAGATATAAAAACGAAACTACTTTTTCTACTGAGACCAATAGGTTTCTAGAGTAAATCTTGGCCTATAGCACTGATAGTCTGTAGTAAATTATAGAATACTTTTTTAAAAGCTACTTTATAGAAAGTCACATGCTCCATCCCTGCAGAACATGACCACAGGTTGGACTGGACACTGCCACAGTGGATCTTTCCTCTGACACAGCTCCAGCATCCTCTGGAGTTGAGGAAGGTGCATGAGAACTCACTCAAGCAGTGTTCCTTCCTTTGGAATAGTGTATTCTTTTGCTTGAAAAGTATGTATTTGAAATGCTGAAGTTTTTAAACTGAAATGCACTTGTATTTATCTGGTCAACAAAACAAGTGCTTGTTGATATCTTTGCTGAGCTGGCAGGCTGGCAGTCTTATATAGTATCAGGAAAAAGAAAACACCACTTGTAATAACAGATTTAGTATGATCACCCTTACTTTTAAGTGAAAAGGAGGATCATACTTCATCTTAAAAGAACCATCCATGTAATTATCATTCCAGCTGTAAATAAATATATCCCAACAGTGGTTAGGAGAGGGTGTCTCATTGTACAGCCTTTATGTCCTCAAATCAAAATAGACTGTGATGATACTGAACATTCTTCATGTTGTCTGTCTCGTCCCCAGAGAACCAGCTGACTAGCAGACAGAAGTTGCCCTTAAATCTCAGTAATACTTTGTGCATTTGCTGCATAGTTACTCTCTTAATGGCTTCCAGAACTTTTGCTCTGGTTACAGGTCGGATAGGCAACATAAAGCATTAAAGGTGTAGAATTGAAGTGATAGTCAATTGGGATTTATTTAATCCCAATTAAATAAATTGGAAGTATCTTGAAAAGCTTCCATGGGATTTAATGATAGGAAATTGGCTCACATTCCTTAGGGAAATGGTGTCCAGGTCACTGCCTGTCATTTAAGTGGGATAAGGTAGTGTTAGGGAAGATTTTTATCAGTATAGTGCTACCAGCAGATGTTACAATGTAATGCTAAAGGGAGTGAACACAAGACTTTATGCAAACAAGTACTGCTTTCATGTGAAATGCAAACAAAATCAAAATAACTGGGCCCCGAAATTTTAGGGTTTTCTCGTGGTGGGTTTTTTTTTGTTTGTTTGAGTTTTTTTGTTGAACGTGTTTAAAAACCCTTATTCAGCGCATTATGTAATGACTGACCCAAATCTTTAAAACATACCATTCCCAAAATGCTTGATTTAAAATTCTCAGATGCTGAATTTATAAATCCTCATCTGAATTTGGACACGGTAGCTCAGCCCTGATTCTAGAAGTAACTGAGTGATATCACAGTTCTCTAACTTACATTTCAAATTAAAGTTTTGTGCTCCTTTTGCATTGGAATTTCTGCTACTTGAAATATCACCAGTAATTTTGCAACTAAAGTAAATTTAAAGCAAATCTTCACTAATTTGAAGTTATGAATATTTAATACACTTAATATCAATCTTGCATTAATTCAGTCAAAGAATCCAGTGATCTACACATCCAGTGGTCTTCAAGGAACACAGATTGCATTTAATAATGATTGGCTATGATTCCCCAGGATTGGCTCCAAATCAATCCACATTTTCATGATTATTATATAAGACATAATTTTGTGAATGATTTGAAACTATAATTTGAAACTGTAATAATGACAATTCACTCCAGGAATAAAGCTGTCAAACATTTGCCGTAACTTCTTCTGCCCAAGAGCATTTATGCAGTGGTGATTTTTCCAGATGGCAAAACTTAGACCTATAACAAAGATGTTAGAAAGCTGTCATCAGAAAAGGACCAGGAGAGAATGCTCTCCCTCTCTCAGCTCTTCGGAGCCAGTCTGGAGTCTGAAGGCCAGAGAGGGACTCCTTATTTTTTTCAGTTATTTGTGTGTTGCACTTTTGGAAAGAAATTAGTAATTGTGTTCCGTCCTCAAGCTCCCCCAGTAAACAAGTTAGAGTTGTGAGACTGATGCTACTTGACTCAGCATCCTCCATTTTTTGGCAGATCTGACTTCCCTTCTGGGTCCACTTGTGTTCATTTCATATTGAAGAACTGATAGGGGTGCTGTGGAGTAACTGATTCAACTGACCAACATTTTCTACTCACTCTGCCTTACACTAAGTCCATTTGAAGGCTGGTATTGTCCTCTGAAAAGACCTGCTTGGGAAATGTTCTGTGTAATGGGAGCTACTGAGTTTTTCTGAATCTTTCTACTCTTTATGAGGCAAGTATTTGCAGTTGTCCTTTTATTTGGACTTTTGTATATTTTGAGAGAAGGAAATTCAGTGAAGGAGTGTAAGTGCTCCAAGGAGTGACATATCTTAGAACAGTCAATAAGTCAATAGACAATACTAGGAAGTGGAAAATAGAAGTGGAGTCCTTGTTTGCCTGATTTGATGCAAGGACAGAACACTTTAGTGTCATATGAATGTTGCAGTCACGGAACAATTGGAATTTCTAGTGTGAGGACTGTCTGATTTACATCCTGCATCTAAGAAACAAACATTTCCATTTGCTCAAGAACAGGCCCACATTTGGCTTGAGAATGATTCTCGCTGGACATCATGAAATAGTTATTAAAAAGAAAGTTGTTGTATGGACAGAAATCCCATTCACCACCTTGAAATGACACTGTTTTTCTTGATGTGGATAAATTGTAGGGAGTTCTAGACAGGAAATAACTGCCCTGAGAATTTCTTGTAGGAAGCTATCATAGTCGGTGTCTGTCTGATGACCCACATCCCTTTTCTCAACCAGGTATAATATTCATCACTGACATCTGTGTCTAATGGAAAACAGTAATTCTTTCCAGAACACGGATTTTTGTTTCAAGGAGACAATCGAGCTGAGCTTTGTAAGTGTCCATGAGATAATGCACAAGGATAACTGTGTAGTACCTTGATACATGCACACAGACTGGTATGAGGACATATCCCCACAATAAGCACAGTTGCCACAAACCTTGAGTAGCTACACTGGTACTCCAGCTTTCGCCAAATGCCTGGTGAGTATCTACATACAAGAACTTTTTTTCTTATGTTTCCCTCTGACTGATATTATAGCTCAGATAGGAAAAGTTCCAAAACCAACGTATTGCTGAAAGTGGGGCTTCCAAAGAAACACCCTGTATATGTCTTAAAACACATTGAAATTATGACACTTATTTGTTAGTGAAGGACTATGTAACCTAAGCGGACTACTTTGACAGTACCAAGAGTGCCTGAAATCTAATATTAGATATTTTGATACACCTTCTGTCTCAGGGTTGTTTCAATGAGCGTGCACACTGTTAATATATTAGTTAAAAAGGCAGCTGGGTCCTCAAGCAGAGGGGCTTTCAGTTCAGTGTTCTTGCTTCTGCACTTGTCTCAGCTCTAGAAATACTTGCCCAGATTAAATCTCCTGAGAATGTGTCAGATCTGTCATTTGGATGTCTGTGATTAAAAACAGGTTGATAGACTCTGCATATGAAACTTGATGAATCTTTCTTCATGAAAATACAGTGCAGACACCTTTGCTGAATTTATGATTTAAAATGTGATTGCTTTTAGAGATCACATGCAATGTTATGGAAGAAATGTATGGTGCTTTTAATAATATTTTAAAAATAATGTGAGAGTTCAAGAGTTGGACTTGATGATCATTGTGGGTCCCTTCCAACTCAGAATATTCTATGATTCTATGATTCTAAAGTGCTGAGTCTATGAAAACAAACATATTTTGTCTATTTGCTTTTTAAATTTTGGTAGCTGTTTTGACTTCTATAAGTTACTTTTTCCCAATCTTTTTAAATTTATATATTTATTTTAAATGGCATTGGCAAAGGAATGTTTTTGAATTTTGCCTGTTTACAATAGAAGACATGTGGGTCAGAATTTTGATGCTTTCCTAAACAAGGGATGTAGGAGACACAAGAAACAGGGCAAATTATTGCCAGACTATCTGTACTGTATGGTGATGAAGTCTAGCAGCCCCAGTCATAAATCAGGTACTCAGCAAATGAAGAGGAAAAGTAAACACACGTCAGTGTAAGGAATGAATCAGAGGAAAGAACAACTTTGGTAAATAAACAAATATTAGAAAATGCATTTTTCTCTGGGAAGGTTGTCAAGGAATGGGAGTTTCAGTGCTTTCCTCAAATGCATCTTTAAGCTGCCAGATGTCAGACACCAAATATCAGATAAGGTAGACTATTTGCTAGAATATAGTTTTCTTTTAAAACTCACCCTTATCCCCAGGCTCTTGAGAGGGTTGTAAAGTAAAAGAAGTGTTTTAAGATCTCTTCTATATGAAATCCATATCCATACATACTCTTTTAATAGGAGGAAAGGCAATGGAAACATGAAAGCAAGCAGAATTTAACAGCAAGCACATGAATAAAGGAAGAGCAAATATAACCTTTAAATACAGAAGTAAAAAGTAAATCCGCGATTTTGGATCCATCAAACAAAAAGGGCAATAGGAAGTGACAAGTCTGCAAAGCAGCTCTTCTTTTACCTCTTCTTTCCCTTTAATAGTTTTTCTTTCTTTCAGTGGAAAGTGTTGGCTTCTTTTTCCACCTTGTTTATTTTTTCCCTTTTCTTTTGGTGAAAACATGTTTCCTCCCAGAAATCCACTCTGCCTTCATCCTGGCAGAAAATTCCCACTGTCCTTAATATCCCCTCACACTCAGAGCACAGGTCTTACCTCAAACAAGAAATTAATTCTTTGCCTCTTCTTTTTCTAAGATGCCTATATGCTTCTTGTAGGTTATCCAAATGTCTGCTGAAGACCACTCTATCCAAGTCCACAAAGATCTGATGGAATTATCTGCCCGAATGTCTAGTCTTTAAAGGAAACAGTTATTTTAGATGATTCACAGTGACTGCTTATTTTGCTACTGCTTCAGTAAGAAACACACTATTTTGATGACTCTTAGAAACAAATCCTGCAGCCCTCACTGAGAAAAACTCCTATTGACTTCAATAAGTGTTCCTGATCAAGTTTAGAAAAATGGCCTCAGTATTAGGCTGAAAATAAGTTACCTGCAATGTGTGTGTTTTTCAAAACATTAATAAAATGTGTTGATTTTATTTACTTTTAAAATGACATCTTTAAATATCTTTGCCAACACCTTCCCAAACCAAGAAAAAACTTCACCATTGCTGGAACTAAATGTCCTCCAGGCATTTGATTTTTCCCAAGAATGCTAGGGCCAAAATTCCTTTCTCAAGTGTTTGTGAACTGGAAAAAATGTGTATTCTGGTTTCTGGCATATGTATAAGCATGAGTTGGCTACTATTCCTCTGCATACTTTAATGGTCATAATAGTTTTCCATTACTTGTTAACTCCTGTTAATAGTGCAGTATCAAGGGATCACAATAAAAGTAGGGTTGATAAAATTCTGACTCACATGTAGCAACTGGGAAGTTGGGCTTAGCACAATGCAGGGCTCCTCTTGATGTGTCAAGACGTTACTGTAATAAACACAGTCAGTAGCAGTGTGTGGCACTTTTACTGCAATGAATATGTACCCAAAGGGAAGATAAAATCTGGCACTTAGATTCTGCTTCAGTTCTGGATGCACCTGTTTCTTGTGAATGGCAGAAGGAAGTACGACAGCTGCTTATCTACTCACTCAGAACTAGAGATGGCTTCTGGCTCAACTGGAGAAGCTGAAGTGCTGCAGAAAAGCAGAGAAAGAGATGGGCTAAATTTAGGGATAAGCTTATTTTTCCAAATCTGATACTAAAGTTATTGCCTAGTATTAAACAAAAGTGATTTTTTTGTGACATCTTAGCATTGCAACAGGACACAGATATGCAGTCTTTCTGTCACACCCCACATAATGTGATATTGTGAAGGAATTAGATGTAGGTAGAACAGCTCATGAACTTGAAGTTGAAAGATTCTGGCTGCCCACATCATGGCTTTTTCACCAATGCAGATGCCTGATAAAGAGTTGTTTATCCACAACTGACATTTTTGTTCCTTTTGTATGGAAAACAAAAGAGGCTAAAAACATGTGCAAGGATAGCTTTTTTGGTTAACTTGCAGAATAACGTCAGAAGTTTAGGTTTGCACTGGCTAAACATAACACAATAACACATAGCCCAGAAAGGGGCTCTTAACACACATTGATCTCTGGATCATACAAGAACACTTTGGCAAGACAAATGAATGCAGCAAACCTTTTTTTGAAATACTTTTTTTTCCAGTTCTGCTCTACATACCACCGCTTCTGGTGAACTTATCACTCTTGTTTTCCTGAGTATGTAGCCTGTCTCTCAGCTCAGAGGGAATTAATCCATCACCATTGCACCTTTCTCTTCCCCCCTCATCCTTTTAAAAATCACTGCTCTTTTCCTGACTTTTTTTCTTGTAAATGAGATACAATTTTGCACTGAAATAGCCATATTGCTTTAAATTAACCAAGTGCCAGTTTCCATAAAGGACTGACATATGCAAATGCTACCTTTATGTTTTTTCCTGAAATAGTTAGATATGAGAAGCTGTGGTAAGGGGAAACAATTATATAGATAGCAATTGCTTGCTGATGCCAGAAATACCAAAATTAATTCCTTCACTTTAAATCTAGCATAGGCACAGATGTTCTCTGGTGGGAAGAAATAGTCTTCTATCCTCAGTGATTTCTCCCCTGGATGCACTCGAGGCAAATTACAATGCTAAGATCAATGAATTGAGAACCCTGGGGATTTCAAGGTACTTCAAAACTTTCTTCTTAAGTCAATGTGACTGGGATAGGATAAACAGATACATTTATGTCTGTTGCTCTTCCTGTTAGGTGTCTTCTGTAATACATCTAATTTACTTATACCTATTTAAACTTTTACAAATAGCATTTAGAAACCAGATATTGTCATACAATCATGTATCAAGACATGAATATAAATGAAACTTTGCTCTGTTTTCCAAAATAATTTTGCAAATTTTCTGAGCAAGTGACATACTTTGCTGGAATGTTTTGTTTGTCCATTGTAACTAGCGTCTTAAGTTTATCGCCCCACCCTTTGAATTTACAATTAAATTTACAGTTGTTTGCTTTCAAGAGTATATGCAGTAATATATTTAATAACAAATAGAATGGATAATGGAAAGACTGTATCCATGATTATGCCCTGACAGGGGGGTTGGCTGTATGATCTGTAAAGGTCCTTTCAATCCAAACCATTCTCTGATTCTCAAAGATAAGAAAGTACTGTGCTTTCAAATTCAATTACATTTTTCACTGAAATAACTCAAAACCAGATTGTGTCTGCTGAAACATTAAAGGGATCTAGGGAGACATTGGAGAATGAGATTCACTTTGCAATAGACAAGAGAACAAGGCAGTCTCAGTTTACTTGGCTGTAACAATATTCTTAGTCACAGCCATCCAGAGCTATTCTTGATGTATACCCAACAAGACATGATTATCAATTAATTGCATTTTTTATTTCATGTGTTGCAGCCACTATGGAAGGATTCTCTTTTGCTATGTGATCAGGCAAGCCATATCTTCTCATCATGATCAGGACCATGATTCTTGACAGAGCTAGCATTTTCCCAAGAAGCTATTAATTTTCTTTAGAGGTAAGAAGGCCACCGCCCATGTTTTTTTCAATAAGAAGCAAGGACCCACAGACACATTTAGGACAATTGGTAGACACCTACTAGGTAGGCTGAAAGCCTGACTCCTTCCTCCTCTAGGTTCTTCAGCTCTTTCAGCTTTTCATAGATAAGGTGCTTGCTCTATTAGAGTCAGCAGGAGATAGGCCTTTAATTTGAGCAGGTCCAGGATTTCACATCATGAACCTGAAACTCCTTTTATAGTCTCTTCCAGACAGCACCATGGAAAGAATGAAGTATTGTTTTGCTTCCACAGTGATTGATCTGAGGTTTTCCTCATACTTGATGTGATATGTGGAGCAGTATGTCTCAGAGCATGTGCCAGAGACCAAACATTCATCCTCATAATGCTTCTGAGAACCTACTTGCCTTCTGTGTTTTTGGTAGAAATATATGAATCATTTTAATCAAGACTGGCCAATTGGATTGAAGTGTCTTGAACATTCAGCAAGGTTTGCAAGTGTTTGGCAGTTTGTTCTTTGTCTGTCATAATGAATTTTGCTGTGCTATCTCCTGTTTCTGTCCAGAAGCAGAAGGACTGATATATTACATGAAATATGGCTCCTAGGTAGTCCTTAGCCTCAGTAGAAGAAATTTCCAAAAAGGTGTCTAGAATTGAGATATTTAGAGAGTGAATTTGCAGATTACTTCAGCATCTCAGCTTTGGATTCTGATTATCTGAAACAAATCTCTGCATCTCTGAAGGCTTGCCTACCATCTATTTAGTTGAACTATGATGTTTACCAGGGGCTTTGTAGGGACTTGAATTTTAGTCTGGACTGAAAGTTCTCACTGTGGCTTTGGAACTATATCTTGGTGTAACAACAGATAAGAAAACAATAATCTAAAAGAGCTTTCATTGAAATTGAAATAGAATTAGCTATTGTGGCTCAGCATCTGCCAGTTTCCTATGCCTGAGGTCATTGGCTTAGACCTTGACAACACTGATAAGATTAACTTGTCATTCCTGGTGTTGCATTGCAGATTTATGGATTTGGCTTCTACTGGGAGTAGCTCCAAGGATAGGAGGAAAAACAGCTTATAAATTCTTCAGAGTTCTTTGGAGCCAAGAGCCACTTTTGACCAGCTTTGCAAGCAATATTATTTAAAGGGTACTTCAAGATATGAGGATAATTGAAGAGTAAAATAAGTAGTGAAAAATATTGGAAAGTTATTTCTCTTATAGAGTAACTGATAAAAACTGCATTCATAATTATCTCCAGTAATGTTTCTCATAACTAGTAAACGTTCTGTCTTTGCTGCAAGGGTAGGCATTCTTCAGGCAGATCACTCATTGACTCAGCTATGTTTACTACTCTGTTTATCACTCATTTCCTTGGAACATATGTGTGAAAAATGGGCAGTTGTATTTTACTAAGATTTATTGGACTTTGACCAATAAATTCCATTAACTCATTATCTTTTAAAATGTCCAAACTGAAGCTGGCTGGGAAAGACAGACAAAGAATGACAGGTTTTTGTTCACAAGAAAAGAAAACACATCAGTAAGTCAAATCATGAAGCTTTTATTTGGGAGGGTGCAGTAAGTACTTATTGTTAGTTAGGGAATTGAAATACATAAAGTTACAGAGATTTTGCAGAACCATCATGGAGGAGTCTCTCAGACCTTGTTTCACTTATAGCTGATAAAGATCTAATTAAAGTAGTGGAGTTCTGAGCAGATACTCCACAAGCTGTGGAGACATTCAGATTTTAATTTTATTGGTTTATCATCCGTCTGAGAGAATCCAATAGAAACCACACATCAGGGATTCTTCTGTCTGTTGAGATCAGGAAACCAAGTATGACAGAAAGCTTCTTGTTTTGACTTTGATAGACTTCTTCATAGGAGACTAGTGCTTGCTGGTCTAGTGAATTATTTTTGTAAAATCTGTTGTTGGATATTAATGGACTTGAGGGCAAATATATTCTCTATTTCCTACAAAACTGTCCCCCTAAAATCTTTGCCAGCAAGCAATTAAACTAAATGAGTAAAGGTATCAACAGCACAAAGCAACAAAACTTGTAAATTCAAATGTTAATAGCAGGCTTTATATTCCTCATCTGCATATTCCTTTGTCAGAGTTAAATATATTTGCAAGTAAATAAATAAATAAATAAGTAAATAGATATATTTGCAACGAGAAAAGCTCTAAAGCCTCCTGCCTAAGAGATGTCATACGTCAGCTGATTAACAAATAATTTATGTTACATCTGAAGGGTTTAGTGGTCTCCAGCCAGTGGTATTCACTCAGCTGATTGAAGGGACATAGGGCCAGCTCTCTGCAAGAATCACATGGTATTTTTGTGCTCATCCAAAGAAATCTGGCAATAATTCTTTCGCTGTCTTTGAAGTTAGTTTCTAGTCTTTTTAGCTGGTGGCTAACTTCCAGGCATTTAACATGGCCTAAGAAATTTGTGAAGTTTCCTCCAGTAGCTGCATATTAACACAGGTGAAATTTAAATGATGAGTGCTGCAGTTGGAAGACATTGACACTTCCACAATGAACCTCAGGAAGACTAATAGAAGGGAGCTAATTTTGCAAAATGTGATTGTAGCTAACATTTTCTGGAGGTTTAGCTTGTCAAGAAAAGGGAGCTGATGAAAAACAGGAGCCTTGAAGTTTAATTCTTTTGGTCTTCTGAGTTCATGTGCCAAATTTAACTACAGGCATTAGTAAGACTCAACACGATCAGCTAAAATCACAGTAGTCTAAAACAGAGAGTCTCAAATCTCACAATGGTTAGCCTCAAAAAGAAAAAACAGACTAATGTGCAAGTGTGCCTTTTTTTTGTTTCCCCATGTATTTTGTACTGCTAGTGGAGGTCTAATGAGAATCTTACTAAAAAGTTAAGAGTGACTGAGCTGGAACTGTGGGGAGCGGGTGTCAGGAAGTGCAATAGTAATGGAGCCAGATCCCAGCTGTAGCTGAGCAGTTCACAGCACAGCTGAGAGCCACAGGATTTAGAAATTAGTTATAGTCACTCTTTTGCATAAGTGAGACTAGCTAGGGATAAACAACAATAGTATCTTGCTGTGCTTGCATTGTAGTAACAGCAGAGTTGCAATGATGTAATAGTGGCAAAAAATTAGTCTCATTAATTTGATAATTATAGGTGGGAATTCTGATCCAGACCTTGGAAAATCTGTACCATGGCCTGCTGAAAAGAATGCAGTGTTCATGCTTGGATACTAATCAAGAGTGTTAACAAGTCTGAAACATGTTGTTGTCTCTTTCTTTGAAACTTGTTAGTATTTTTCCTGGAAGCAGCAATAAATTTAGTCCTTGAACTGGTGCAGACAAAAAGATTTATCAGTAGACCTTTCTGTAAAAACAACTTTAAAATATTTCAGGTTTTTTAAATTTTTTTAAACTGAAAGGTGAGAATTATGTAAATACATATGTATATTGTTCTGTACATTCTTTGTTTTTCATAATCACTTCCTTTATTTTCTGCTACAGAACTTTGAAAGAGACAGAACTAGACAGACTTTTCATCTTACATAAAATGGCTAGTTAATGCCCTTATCTTCCTCAGGTTAATTCCCTTATCTTTCTAAGTGCTTCCTTTTGTGAGTAGTAGTTAGGGAGTTGGGCTGGAATGATGACAGATGCTGTTCAGGTTGTCTTCCACCTGTTTCAGAATACTCCAGGATGACAAATTGCATTCTGACTTCCAGGCGCCTAGTTTCAACAGTCACCAGACGCCTTTTGAATGGGAAACTTTGGCTCTTGCCACCCAATTCCTTTCTGCCAGTGTTTCAAAAAAAAAAAAAAAAAAGTTGAAAGCTTGACTATTACTATGAAAACAAAATATGTCTCTGCAGATAGTTCTGCCATCTGTGCTTCAGGTTCCTTAAATAAGTATTTCTAAAAATTTGCACAGTATTTAAGATTTCTCATGTAGTAGATAAAAAAGTTTTTGTAGTCCATGTGGTTATTATTTACTTTTTTTTTAATCAGGGTTGCCTAGAGTCTAAGAACAAATATTGCTTACTTGTCTGTGGGTACATATGTATACAGAATTTAAAAGTAGTGGTAAAAAATAAGCAAAGTTCTTTGTGTTGTGGAGCCAGAAAATAGAGAATTTTGGTTCAAAAGGCTTCAATTTCATCTTCCAGTGAGAATTTTTGAGTTTTTCTAAAAAGCTCTAATTGGAGGCTGCTGTTCTAAACAAAGGAGGCAGGAACAGCCAGTGACATTGGGTTTCGCATCCCCTCTGTGAACCAGCAGTACTTGCTTCAGCCCTTAAAAAGGTTACATCACCATAGTCAGACTTAGAGCTATTGTGGGAGCTGAGTGGGAGTCAGTACTGAAACAGTTATGATTTTACATAAATGGAAGACTCTCTAGTGCTTTGGGTCTGCAAGAAACTGAAATGGCTATGAGAACCATTTTCTCAAAAGAATTAGGCTAGAGATGTTTAAAGGGTTTTTCATGAGTTAATGACATTTTTTCTCTATAACAAATTTATTTTTCTTGAAAATATTTAGATGCACTTACAGATAAGTAATGGATTACATTCCTCTTGGAATGTGTGTTTTTGTGATTTAAGAGATATCTTGAGGTTATTCAAGAAAAATATAGAGAGCAGAGGATAATTTATTAGCAACATGCTAATTGAGGGAATTAAGAATACAATAATAACAAAAGCAGAGTACGTCTTAGACAAAACAATTTGTACACCATTTCCAGATAAAGAATACCAAATGCTTAGGCATAAAATATCAGGACACTGACTTCCCAGGTCCTTGTTCAGACTTTTGATCTTATATTAAACAGTTTTTACAGGTAATATTGCTGGTTGGCCACTATCAAATTAGTGAATGATTGTGGACTAATTTCTTTTCAAGACTATGCTCACAAGGTCACTATTGTATTTGAACCAATTTGGTGGTTCTGCAGCAATGCAACAGAGGATGAATTTTGAAAGAATGTAAGTAGTGCAAAACTTGACTAAAACAGAGGATTTCTGGACAGGAAGAAACAGAAAATCTGATCTTCCTATTATTTCAAATCAGCAAGGTCTTGGTGGATGTTTTTTTATTTACATATTTTTGTTTACTTTTTATTGTCTCCCATAGTTATTTGCCCCATAGAACCTACTTGCAGCTCCTCCAGGGTATCTAGATTTTCTTAGAAAATGGACCTAATGAAGGTGTTAATTTCCTTTTGGTGAAGGGAGGAATAGTTGGGTATGATAACAGGACTCATGATGCATCCTAAGTTTGAGCAGACCTCTCTGAAAGTCTAGAATGAGTGGTTAGGTAACTCCGTGCACTAAGAAGAAGCAAAAGAAAGAAAATACCTTTTATTAACTGAGAACTACGTAGACATTGACAATATATAGAAACCATGAATTTCCTAAGGGAATGGAAGTAGGGGTTGCTTATCTCATCTGCTGTTGTGCTCAGTAAATTTTATTGCATATACTGCTTAACAGATGGTTTGGTAAATGTTTGTGCTTGAGTAGAGCCTGAATTCAGAGAATTCTTGAATACTGTTTCCAAAAGCCAAATTTTGAACCCACTGAGCTCCACTATCTTCAGTTGCTTTGCCATTAGTAAGTAGTTAACCTTCATTACCACACACTGGAGAAATCACTATAGAGTCTTACAGTGTAATGTACTCATACTTTTATTATGCCAGTAATAAAATTAAGCTTCTAGTATAAATTAACTTGGATTTGGGGTGGCTGTTTTGTGGAATATCCAATTTCACTGTGTGTGGTACACTTTTTTTTGCTTTAGCTTCATCGTGTGCAACATGAAGTGACTGTTACTGATTATCATATGGGATCCATTCTCATCATCATGGAGATCTCTTCCTCAAACTCTTTGATGTACATGTAATTTCTGTAAGACACTGTGTTTTCTGCTGCCAGAAATATGTTTTATATGCTGCTTGTATATCCAGTTGCAAGTGTTTTTGCCTAAACATACATCAAAGGGACCTATGCCACTGATGACTTGTGGGGTTTTTCTGTACTGCATGGAAAGAAGAAACTGGACCATTTCCTTCCTCTAGAGTGCTGTTTTCTGATCATAAATTGCACCAAATAAGCACACTGTTGCCAAGTTGGCTTTGAAAACGCCTAACTTCTACCGAGGCAACTTACAGGAAGTCCTATATTAATCTTTATGATTGAGATCTTTCCATCTGTTCCCTTTCAATGACAATATCAAATGCCCTTTATTAAACATGCAGGTATTCACAACCAACCACTTCTCTCCCACCCCTACAGATTGTCCTTATTTTTTTTATGCATGAACAAACCCTAAAGAATCCTACTCCAAATGGACCCTCCATAACTTATAGTTTCAAAGAGAAAAATTCCACTTCCCTTTTTTATCTTTTAGAACATTGGAAGCTGAGGTATTAAAAAACTCTCAGAAAAAAACATTTTTTTCTTTTTCTAAATATTTTATTCCTATGTTACTGCTGGAAATCTGAGTAGTTGCGGCTTTTTAATCTAATTATTTGTGACTATAAAGCTAATAAAATATGGAATTTTCTTGAGTAATTCAGAATGGCTGATTTTCAGGATAAAGAAGCAAGCTTCTCCCTTGTAAGGTCTCCAAAGAGAGCAACTGTCCTCTGCTTGATGGAGCATGATTGATAAGTCTCCTCTTTAGTTTGCTTTGAAATGAAACTATTCTGGTCCTTGCCTGAATGAGGATTGCAGGGAGTGAGAGGTTGTCTTGTTGTGAAAATGGAGTCAGATGGGTCTTATACTGGGATTTAATTTTTTACCTTTAAAAATTTTTGTTGTCATAAGAAAAAATAGCTACTTATTTTTGGGTGTGAAACTTGTCTGTGTCAGTCTAAGCCAGAACAGCCTCAGCCGTGTGTCTGTATTTTGGTCTGACTTGCTCAAGAAGCCTCAACACACCATACAAAGCTCCTCTGTCTCTAGGCTGAGTAACAGCTATATGATACTCCCAGACATACCTTTCCTAGCCACATGACATATTGCCATTCCAAGTACTGAAAGTCTGTATATTTCTCTTTCCTGTTATTATAAATTCCATGTAAAAACTAAGCTTCAGAAATACAGTGAGGTATTTGCTACAGACTTGAACCTGAGAGTGAGTGCTTTTCTGGGATCTCTTCTGTCAGTTTGTACCTCTCCATATGCTTCGATGGCCCTCGGGGGATGTGCGGAGACCTACAGTCAAAATGGGGGTGCAAGAAAGAGAAATGTTTTTATAGGCATAAGAGGTAGTGACCTGAGGTGGCCCCTGTAAATCAACAAAAATGTGCAAAAAGTTTTGGTTGCATGAGCAGGGAGAGAGCTTGAGTCACCTAAAAAATAAAGGGGAAAAGGAACATGTCAGATGGAAGCCAGCAGGGACAACATGAGAGTGGGAGAAGAAAAGCTCAAAATGGAAGCTGTGTGTGACAAGCTCCAAGAATGAGAGATGCAGGGAATGAAGGAAAAAGGGTGTGTGTACACCTCAGAATCACAGAATGACACAGAGTAACAGAATGTTTGAGGGTGGAAGGGACCTCTGGAGAACATCCAGTCCAACCTTCCTGCTAAGGCAGGTTCACCCAGAGCAGCTTGCACAGGATCACATCCAGGCAGGTGCTGCATATCTCCAGAGGAGGAGTCTCCAAGGAGTCTCCACAACCTCTCCAGGCAGCCTATTCCAGTGCTCTGTCACCCCTGAAGAAAAGAAGTTTCCCTCATATTCAGATGGAACTTGCTGTGTTTAAATTTGTGCCTGTTTCCCTTGTCCAACTGCTGGACTATTTAAAAATGTGTGTCTAAAAGGCAAATTTTGTTATTGTTTATCCTCTAGTTCAGTGTTTCTGTTTTGATTAAACAATATTTGTGGTGAGCAATTCTCTTCTTTTACCTGACTCCCCTTAGGGTGGAATTCCCCATTTGGTTGACTTGAAGAAAGGAAAATTAGGTTCAAGGGTGCAATGATCACTGTCCATTCAAACTTGCTTTCTTTGTATTCATCTGTATCTGAGGGAAAAGAAACTAGGAGTTGTTATATAGGAAAGAGGAGAAAAGATGAGACCATACTATATGAAGGCCTTCATACTGTTTATGTCTACCTACAGTACACTTGCTGTGTGAGGGAGACAAGTTGGTTTGTGGAAGAACAAGACCTATTTACACCAAAAAATGGATAATATTGAGTCATCAAAGCTTACAGTTGGATATTCAGCTATAGAAGAAATAAGGATTTACAACATCCCAAAGTCCAATGGACATTCCAGATTAGCCTGTGTCTACAGGCATAGTTGGTCATACTGTCTACTGTGCATAGGTGGTGTGCATAGTTGTAACTCAACTTGAAACGTCAGAGTCCTGTACCATAGTGATTGTCATGGGGACATTCTTAGTGAGCCTCTTCCTGCACACAGCAGCCCACCAAATAATTACAGTGCTCTAGTGGCATGGGATCCTACATACAGACTGCTCTCCTTATTGAGAAATGGGGATGGCAAGTTACCTTTCTCCAGATGCTTATTCCATGCAATAACAATCTGGTCTTTGATTAAGAAATATCCCAGAGAGAAGCAAATTAATTGTAAAAAGTGAAAGCTACTGCCCCAAGCAAGGAAACCAAACAATATGATTTTTATTGTCATTACTAACTTCTATCCGAATCTTTCTTAATGAAGTATATTCAATATATTCTGTAAGAATACGGCTTTTCAAGATGACAATTTCTACTAAAGATGGCCCTGAGCCTGGATCTGACTATCCCAAGCTCTGTGGGAAAGGAAGTGGGTGGAGATAAAACTAGATGCATGGCCACATTTCTCAAATAACCTCTCTCTCTGAAAAAAAGCCTCGATGCCTCTAAACTTTGAAGTGTTGGTGCTGGAAATCTAGACCTGTCTTCTGCTTTTGTGGCTTGGGTTTTTTCCTCTTACTTTTTCAATCCTGGCTCTGTTTTCGCTTTGAAATGTAAGAGTCTCTATGTTACTTAGTTTCAACATTGTTAATGATGGCTCATCCTTTGGTAAAAGCGTAGGTCATCACAGGAGCAAACCTGAACAAATGTCTTGTTCAAAAAGATAAGGTACAGCACGTGCCATAACCAGGCACAATTGTCTCTAGTTCTAGGAAACAGAATGCAGTTGCAAGACTTAAATTGCTATTGGGATAGTTCCATAAACTTAAGTGGTGCTGTTTTGATTTATATCAACAGGGACCTGTTCTTCATGCATGAGAAGAATAAAATAACTCCTGCATATACTGTATTTTCCTACATGTAACACTTTTGATTACCCTATGTTCGTTATTATTGAAAAGGGGTGGTAATAGAAAATCACAGCTTCTAAGGAGGCTGAGGCTATTTTGCCAAGAACAACATCATATACCAGCTTTTGCTTCAGGATGAAGTCTGTTGAGTATCTAGCAGATTTGTTTTTCATCAAAATAGTTAATATATTATACGTGGCCCTTTAAAGGCTACACAGTTTCTGAAAAGGGCTCTTTTGGGATCAAATTGCATTCATTGCTGAACTTGATATGGAGATGGCGAAGTTCATTAAAAAGCTTTATGGCAGGTAGTCAGTGCCATTACTACCACAAATCTACAATTTTTTTTCCAAATTACACATATTTTGGTTTCTTCTGAGCAAAAACAAGCGACACTGTAGAAAACTATAGGCTGAGAAAAGAAGGAAATGGGATGTGTGTCTCCATTAGATAAAGTCCTGCTAATTTGCAATAATATATTGAGTATCACTGTAAATATCACTGAAATGCCAGACCAAAACACAGAAGATAGTACTAGGCATAGGCCCTCCAGTTTCAAAAAAGGATTTAGATTCCAGTGACCTAATTCTGTATCTGATTGACAATTAATTTTGACCAAGTTTTGCTTTAAGAATGGTCAAGTCTTCCTAATTTTGATTTTTTGTTTCCTTACAATACTTGATTTTGATTAATCTTGCATTCTTAGTGGTGTATTTAGTCACAGTACATTTTAGTAAATACAAAAGCTTAGGCACTGGGACTGGAGTTTGAGAAGAATTTAATAATTAAATTCAAGAAAGTGATTTCCAGGTCTTCACTTAGTCACTGCTTATATAGTTCTTAAGCTAACTATGTCATTTCCTAAACCCCCAGGTTAAAAAAAAAGTGCTTCTGGACATGGACAAAGCATTTCAGTTTTGGTTTGTCTGAGCATCTCAGCATCTATCAGAAACATATTAAGAGACTAGTAATCCATACTAAAGTTACTACAATGATAATGTTAATGATATGTCAGGAAATTTGAGAAAATTACAGGGGAAGAGAAAAAATGGATTTAAAAAAAAAAGGTCTGCTTGTTTGCTTTGTATTGTTTTATCAGTGTAGTGAAACGGTGATGGAGGGCTGCAGAAGGGTGGCTTCCTGTGGATGATGTATATTCCAGCTGCCATTTGTTCAGAGACGATGTCTAGAACAAGAATGTGGTATCAGGAAATGCAATATAATATTCAAAATCGAGTTTTCCTATGCATGTAAATTTGAATTTTATTTCTGAAATCCTAATCATTCAGATGTAATTTTATTTTTACCGTGGACCTGCTGTTACAATATGGAAGAGATGATGACTTTCATTAAGTTTCACTGCTGCAAGCTGTGAAAACTGAATGCCCAGTCCACGGTTGACAGTGTCTTCTACTATCTGAAAGCATAGTTTAGAGTTCAAGTCATTTTATTTGCTTAAGAATGCCTTTCATGCTGCAGTGATAATGTTGGCACACATTGCTGAGAACTAAGATGGGGAGCACAGTTTGTTTCATTTTATTGGCTATGGGAACCTGCGTGTTGAGGATAGTTTTCTGAAACAAACTATGGACGAAATTGAGGCAGGACTGTTATGCCCGGACCTGAGTTCTGCCACTGAGTCACTGCATGGCTGCAGTCATGGTATAGCTACTTTGGGACAGGTAATGCTTTGATGGGCTCCGGCTACTAGACATCCAGAATGCTAAACACCATTGCAGCAGTCCAGACACCATCTGTCTGTGCTGGTTTCTTGTACGGCCCAGATTAACAAGTTCAGCTTTCAGGTAGGGTTATTGAAATGGGTGCTGTTCAGGGCCAGCCTGGCTTGAAGGCCTGGCTTGTGGTGGCTCTTATCCTGTAGGAACAGGTGTTTTGTCATTGTGATCCTTTAAATTCCAGTCTTGGGCTCAGCGTTTGCTGAAGGAGCTCTGGCCTGACTACATCCAGCGGTGCAGAATGGCCCTTCCCACCTTTATGATCTCATTATCCCACAGACACTGCTTTTTGAAACCTCTGGATTTAAATATTGAAATTTGTTATGCATAGGTGAAGTGCCAACCTATGTAATGCATATTTAATGCTTAAGCTAAACCCCAGGCCTGACCAACCTTTACAGCTTTAAATATAGCTAGGAACCTAGTTCTTAATTTTTGCATCTAGAAGCCGTATCTGTTCTTTATATTATTACTATAGCATCTTATATCTACCTTGCGCATACAAAGAAATAAAATTAATTTTTGAAAATGGTGATATAGTGGCCATAAATTCAGTATTTTTGCTTTCCTCTTGGATAGTCTCTGACAGCAAGCTAAGCTACTGTACAGTGAGCAAGTAAATGAAATACAAAAATGATCTCACTACACAGCTAAAACTCAAGCAAAAGAAAAGGATGCCTCCTGAAATAGTTGTGTTGGGTTTTATTCTATTATTGGTATGGCTATGTTAACAGCAAGAGGGTTCTAAAGTGACTTTGAGTCCAATTCTGGTAGGAGCCATGCAATTTCATGGTGACAGTCAGCTCTTCCATCAAACGCTTTACAATCGACTGTCCAGAGTTTCAAGACCCACTGGTTCACACCATTTTTGAGACAGAGAGGCAGCCAGCACTGTGACTGCAAATCCAAACGCAGAAAGCTCTATGAATAACTTCATTGAAAGCAGTGCCTCTAAAGGTACAACATGACGTTGAAAATTTAAACAAAAAATAAAAGGAAATTTTAAGCTACTTATATGGGTTAAGCAAGATCCCAGTCCAAATTCAAGGAGGAAAAAAAAGTGAGAGTGAAAGGGTAAAGACATGATACGCTTTAGAGTAGTGAGTAAGGTGATAAGAAGTGAATGAGAAAGGACGTAAGTGGGATGACGGAGAAAGTTAATTAAGGGTTAGAGTGACTATGTAGTCTACTTTCAGTTGCATATTAATTTTCTGTGGCATTTAGCAAACAGGGAATTTTTGGCATAATTTGAATTAGAAAATAATTATTTGTTCATTTAAATATAAAAATTTATTATCTCACTGGCATGTCAGTCTCAGAGTTGTCAAATACGTCCTTCAGTAAAGCAGGGATGAAGGTTTCTAACTAGTGCTAGGATTTTCCTCATTTTGCAGGATAATGAATGAATGCTAGATCCAGTCCTGTAAATGGATAAAATTAATTTGATTATATTGGGAATCAGAGCAGAAGTTTGGGTTTTTAGTTTTGTAACACTTGTTCATTTGAACTTTATTGCCATTTTCCAGTGATTTTCTGGATGAAATCATGATTTTTTCCCATGGAAAATGATTTTCCATCCTGATTTTTTTGGAAAATATTTTTTTCAGATGGGATCTTAAATATTTGAACGTAGTGTCATATCAATTTACATTTGGTTCATAGTTTTAATATTTTTCCTCGACAGCTGTATGGGAAGGAAGGATTAGTCAGAGAAAAAGAGAAAAACTGTGAGCATGCATGTATCACTTATGTAAGAACTTACTTTTTGGAGCTGGACTTTGTGACAAAAGGGTAGATTTTCTGACAAACATGAAATTCCTACACATGCTTGAGCTCTTCTGTGGCTGAAAGTTATCCAAGAGCAAGACAACCATAACTGTTGTGTGTTCAAAAGGCAATTGGACAGGTAGGCAGCATGGGTGAGAGCTGAAGAAGTTGAGGTAGTTGGCCAAGGGGTGGGCAGAAGGACAGTCTGGCACTTCTGCTTCTTTCATGCTGATCGTCTTTAAATGTACTTTTCCCTTACATTAGACACTCAGGTTTTCCTTTCCTTCTTCCTTTCAGCTTTAAAAGTTACCTCACCTTTCCTTTCATGCCCCATTTTCTCAGTCCTAGTATTCCTCCAAGGTGGAGCAGGGTAAATCAGAAGAGGCCAGTGGTACTGTTACATCACAGAAAAGTGAATAAGAAGGAAAATCGGGATCCTCCAGATTTTCAGGATCAGCCTATTTAATACACAGCTTCTTCAATATGCTTTTTTCAACATACCCAGATATTCAGACTCTTCATGGAGGAAAATGAGTTATTCTTAACTGATATTCTTCCTTTATTTTTTGCAGTTAAAAGTTTTCCAACTCTTTCCTTTCCTCAACTTAAAAAAAAAAAAAGAATGAATAGAGTAGAAAGAATGAATAATATGTATTTAGAAAATCTTTAACAAAATGTTTCACTCCCAGCTGTTGGACTAGCCAACAAAATAACATTTGTAAAAACTGACTTTGTGCTAATTACTTAATTTGGAATGTTATTTTACAAGTCTATCAAGAAATGTGGGAGATTGAGCTGATAAATGCTGATATGACAGAAAAAAAGAAAAGGATACAGCTGGATTTTTGTTTTTAATTTGCATGAATAGTTAGATAGATATAAAATAAGATATGGGGGAGCAACATGGAAGAGACTTAACTAACTTTGCAAATACATTAATGTTTAGAATAATAGATTTAATATCCTTCACATTTAGATAGAATTGTAGCAATTGTTTTTCTTTGGTTTTACTCCAGACGGAATGACCTTGGAGAAAGTCCTTGTATCTCTTCTTGAAGAGGTACATGATCTTCTCTACACTAGAGAAATGCCAGAGATTCCCAGATCTCTTACATCAGATGCTGATGTAAGGCTGGTTTGGTCAGCACCCATATGCAAAGACTAAAAATTGGTCTTGCCAAATAACATAAGACATTAACTGATTGCTTCTGCAATGCCATGAGACATGGCCCAGAGAGACTTTTCAGCAAATGTACATGCAACCTAGGAATCCTCTACACACCTGCAGAGTATGTATGTGCACATACAGTAGCTCTGATCCATCCATATTAGACCTACCCCTAACCCCTCCTGACACAGCTTCATGCCATTCATCTGTCACCAGAGAGGAGAGATCAGTGCCTGCCCCTCTGCTTCCCCTCATGAGGAAGCTGGAGACAGCTATGAGGTCTTCCCTCAGTCTCTTCCTGGATGAACAGACCAAGTGACCTCAGCCACTCCACATACATCTTCCCCTCAAGACCCTTCACCATCTTCATTGCTCTCCTTTGGATTCTCTCTTAACACTCTGTATGTCTTATACTGTGGCTCTCAGAACTGCCCCCAGCACTCGAGGTGAGGCTGCCCCAGTGCAGAGCAGAGTGGGACAATCCCCTCCCTTGCCCAGCTGGCGCTGCTGGGCCTGACACCCCCAAGGACACGCTTGGCCCTCCTGGCTGCACTACTGACTCATGTTCAACTGGCCATTGACCAGGGCCCCCAGGTCCCTTTCCACAGTGCTTCTTTCCAGCCCCTCATTCCCCAGTCTGTCCATACATCCAGGGTTGCCCCATCCCAGGTGCAGAATCTGGCACTTTGCCTTGTTGAAGTTCATGTGGTTGGTGATTGCACAGCCCTCTGATTTGTCAAGGTTTTTCTGCAGGGCCTCCCTGCCTTTGAGGGAGTCAACAGCTCCTCCCAATTTAGTATCATCATCAAGTTTACCTAATATACCTTCAAGTTCTGCATCCAAGTAATTTATGAAGACACTGACAAGCATAGGGATGAAGATGGAGCCCTGGGAACCCCACTAGTGACCAATCATCAGACTGATGTGACCCCATTCACTATATCCCTTTGTGCCCAACATGTGAGCCAGTTGCTCACCTATCACAGGATGTGTTTATCCAGTTGTGGGCTGGACATTTTATCCAGAAGGACACAGTGAGACACAGTATCAAAAGATAATAATCACTACAACCTGAGTTAAAAAGTTATTTTTGCTTTCACTTTATGGATCTCAGGTACAAAAGATTCCATGACACATTGAAACAGGTCATTAAATCATGTGCTTACAAATTGAAGCTGGAATGTGAAGGTGAAGACATGGGTATTTCTTACTACTGCCTGGAATAAGTAAGTCACTGAAAGATTAATCACCTTACTATATGCATTGACTTATTTTTCTAAAATCAAGGAATATATCTACAGAGGTTAGACCCTGCATAAGCTGTCATCCAGAAATGAAAGAGTGTCCAGTGTGCTAAGAGACATAAAACAGTTACCATATGTAAACACTGGAAAATGAAATTTTCTTTCTTTGATAATGTAAAATTCTTATGTTGAAGAATATCCAGGGCTGGAAGAGCATTTGTCAGGGAAAAGCGTATGGTTTCTCACACAGGGTTGCACAGTAGCCTATTATGACTATCAGACCACTGACTAAATGTGAATGTAAAATCTGAAAAGTGGTTACAAGGCTACAGTTGATTAGCCAATTTGGGAATTGAAATTTGGGGTCTAGATTGTTTTTTACCTGGGCACCATATTCTCTTGTCACTGGAAATTTTGACTGACTTTTGAAAAACTGCTTGTCTCTACAGTGGGCAAACAAGGCCTTTGGGTATACATTGCTTACCAAAATGACAGATGTGCTCTGTTCTTTGTTTTATCAAGATTGCTATCTCCTTCTTTAACCATCTATACATTCTGATTTTTGTTTTATTAATGCTGATATTCATAGATAGAAATTGTTCTGCAAAGTGATGAATTTTGCAAACAAAATTCTTTTTCACTGTCCAGCTTTATAAGAAAACAAGCCTATAAGGATCTCCAGACAGAAGGAGAAGCCATTGATTTTTGTGCATGGTTATTACTATTTACACTTAAGCATACACAAATACCAGTCACATTGCTTTTTTCACTTTATTTCTTGTTCACTTTATTGTCTTCTAAATCAATAAAGTAAAATGCTGGGAAAAATTGATTTAAAAATCTAAGATAAACATAATACTAATCTAGGAGACAGAAAGACAAAAAGGTGTTTAGATAGATGCCAAGGAGGAGACTAAAGAAGGTGGGTATTTTCAGTGTCCAAATATATGAGACAAATTTTTCATTAGGAAAGAAAAAAATAATCACACAAAGACTATCAGAGTGTAAGAAGCAAAAGTTAAGTGATAATTGAGGCATTCTGTTATAGACAGTCTGTGAAGACTCCTACTTTTAATGTATGCTGAACTAAGGATCAAATTACAGGATCTTTGGCAATAGGAATAAAAGACTCTCAGATTCCACACAGACAGATTATATGAGCAAAGTAGCTAAATTAATGAACTGAGGAAAAGCAGGTTGATTAATCTGTAGCTGTTATGACTGTGGTGAGGATTTGATAACAAGCCAAGAAAAGCAACCATAATAGGGAGCTACTATTGGGCTTTCTAGCTGAGAAACGATGTTGAGGTGTAATTTTAATTAGGATTGTGATTGAAAGACAGCAGAAAGTAGCTTTGACATTTAAGAACTGATGAGTATGAAACATTTTCCATATTGCTCATTAAAGTTTATATTTTAATTTTGTGGTTGAAATATTTTTTTTGCATACTGTGAACGCCTTTTTGTATATTCATTAGACTATAATTTTAAACCTTCTTACTCAAGGAAAGAACAATGTCTGAAAAACAACTGAGCTGGAAGAACTCTTTTTTTAGTGACCAGAGAAATTGAGCTTATCCAAGTTTAAAGTCTGAAAGAACATTTCCAATAGGAAATGCTTTAATTATATAAATAATTAGGTATCATTTTACTTAAAGCTTAGAAACCTAAAAGACTTCTAAAAAAGTGTATATTTCTTAGAGATTGGTATGTGAGCGCCAGGCCCTCCATTTACCCCTTGGTCATATTGAATTATTGCTTCTGTGAAATACGTGTATAGTGCAGTCCTGTGTGCAGTGCATAGTATCATCCCATATATTAACCACTTAGATTTGGTTACATTAATTTAAGTTCTGTGACCTAAGTATCTCTGATAAAAATCTTCTCAACAGCTTGCTCACCTTTAGCTGCTGGGAGATTCTGCAAAGCCTTATCACTGCTGTCTTTGTACTCTTATGCTAAGGAAAGCTGCAGCGACATTGACATCAAGTAGCTAGGAAAACATCTGCATGTGCATTACTTTTACTTCTTCAGGTTCAGCTCAGTTAATGAACTGTCTGCTTCCACATAAATCAAGTCAACTAAGAACAATTAATGCTTTCATCAGGTGAACAGTGCTCAGGAGTTTCTTTGAAGGTGGGGCCGCATTCACTACAGTGTCTGAATGTTGCCCATATAAACACCCCATCTCAAAGATGTTGTTCTGTTTTTCAGACAAGCTTACAGTTAAAAGGAAGCATGCCAGTGTGCCAGGTAGCAGAAGCCAGACAAATTTACTTTGAATTTGTGGAAGGGAGGGAAAAAAGAAAACACCCAACAAAAATCCCATGAGTGGTTTTTAAGACCTTAACAAAATAGAAAGCATGAAAAGCTGAGATTGCATCTGGGATTTATCACCATGTTTTGATAAACCTTTGGGTTTAGCCAACTCTCTGTCCTGCACTGAGGATTCAGTGAAATTAAGCCACACATACTCTCAACAGAGTTTGTCAGATCAACTTTACACTTGAGTGTTTTTGACAATTTGTTACTCTCATAGAGAAGTGAGGAGTTCAGAGAAAGGTGACTTTTTCTCCTTAGGAAACTTAGGCATGAGAAATATTACTAGGGAGTGTGACCATAATTAGAAGAATGGGAATAGTTAATTTGTTTCCATCCTAATTTAAAGATAGCTTCTGGATCTCCTTAAAGAGTAATAGATCCAATTTTCTTAATATCAAATTGGTGTGTTGATGTATTGCCAGTAAAGGAGAAGTTGGTAAAACAGACGCTTTTAAGATTACTTCATCTCAGAGGAGTTGTCCAGACCCTTGCACAGCACATGAGCTCTGAGGTGCCTAAGCATGGGAATCCATCTGAATTATCCACTAGGAAAAGTCAGGAAGAGTCCTAATAAATAAACTTAAGAGTAATTCTTCTATTGCTGCATATTTCATTATTTATGCAAAAATATGACAGCTTTGACTTGAGAGCTAGTAACAGCTGTATCCCTGGAATATTCTGTATTCTATCAGGCCCTGCTTGAATGTCTAATGTACACACATGAGAAGACTCGACTCTTTCCCCATGGCCATGCTATGTAGAATGAGCATTTCAGCATGTGTTCCAGGTAACAGTCCCTGTTCTGTGAGGCTGTTCCTTCTTTACTATTGCTATGTGCTTCCATTTGGCTGTGTTTTAAAACATGCAGTTCCCATAAGGTAAGTTGAGAAAACCATGAAGATTACTCCCTGTAAGCATTCTCCTATCTTTGCACTTAGCAATTATTTGGTCTTTGTATCTTTATTTCTTGAAATTTACTGGATATCATTTTGTCTTTTGTTCAGATAATTTATTAAAGACATTTAACAGTATTTTACAAGGATCTATCCCCATTCAGAATCTTCTTAGAAATATCTACACTGGAGAATGAATGCAATCTGAGAACAATTAGTTAAGTGTATTTTAATTGATTAAACATGTGCATTATTGATTCTGTATTCCTCTTAGAAGATTTAGATATATAAAACTAGGAGTTTCTCATGGCATGTAGTTGTATGTTCTGTTTTAGGTAGAGTTATAGTAATGGCATTAACAGTGCTATTATCTTTGACACTTTTTACCTAGATGGCTCCTATCATATATTAAAATGCACTTTTAAGAATGTCACAGGTATCAAGCCTACATCTCTTTCAAGGGCTTCAGTTCACATGCAGCTTTTTTCTAAAATTGTTTTTCTGCTTGCTTAGACGAGAATAACTGAGTGCAAAAAAATAGTAGCCAACGTGGTGATACAGCCAGTTAAAGTGTAGTTTTGGTGACAAGTGTATGACACCCTCTAAATTTACCTACAGTCTTGTTAGTAATGCACATGACACTATGTGCTATTTTTCTTTAGTAAGTAAAAAAAAAAAAAACATTTATGAATAAATCAGAAAGGTGCCAATCAACCGTGTATTTGTAAAGAAGTGAAAAATAGTGTATGTAAACATTAGCTCTTTGTAACTCCAGATACTGTAATGTCAGCTGCCTGGTGTGTTTCTGGCAAGCCAAGGGCAAGGGACAGAGTACAATGAAATTGTTAAATTAACCTGTAAGGGGTTCCTAAGGACAGAGGATACATTTTATTTAAAGAAAGTAATATTGTACCTCATGCCAAGCTGAAGTAATTTCCTTCCGCTTTCTATACTTCCTAGGTTTCCAGATTTATATTTTTTAATGGCATTTGCCAGAGCTCACCTGAAGAAAGCGTTACTCAAAGTCTAAAGGAAATATTTTTGTTCAGAATCCAGACCCATAAAGAATAACTACTGTATGCTAAAAGAAAAAAATCCCTGTAATTTTACTACTAATTATGCACATAAGTCGAATAAATAGCCTACTGTTGCTGTGTTGAATAGAAAATTCACACATTGCTGCTTAGAGCAATGCACTGGGGCTGCTTTCTCTATCACTAACCTAATTAAGGGATTTCTTAGCATGCAGTTTGTCTTTTCTTGGAAGCCAAAGTAGATTGTGTGAAACAAAATATACACATGATCCCATTGACTGGGAGAACTATTAGTTTAAGTGACTTCAGTCAGTTATTCAAGAACTTGGCTATTTCTTGTGAGGTATAAAGGAGCTTTATTTTAATTGAATTTACTTAGAATGTATAATTTACTAGTTCGAGAAGGATTGTGTTGGCAACACTGATATTAATAAATTATTTCAGGGCCAAAAAGCTGAAAATTTAACCATCAGGAGCTGGACTCATAAGAACATCTATGAGTGTAAATTTAGCAGTAAGGTACCTTTTTTAGTCACAAAACTATCAAGCTGCTTAGAATTATAGGAGCATAATTTTCCCCAACAGTTATATTTCTACCAATACAGCATTTCCAGTGGCTACATCTGCTGCAGAGCCCTGTAGTTTCTGGCAGTGCTGGAATAAATTCTGGTTACATGGGTCAGGGACTTCAGTCCCTTTGCAGAGGGACTGGTTATCTCCCAGTGGCCCAGCACAATGGTTTCAGATCATCCCAGCACAATGGTTTCCCCTGTGCTGCCTGGAGGCACCCGTTTCTTCCACAGCTCCATGCAGGGATTCAGCTTTGGGATATGAATTCTCCAGAGTAGTAAGACAAATGCTGGTGAGTGACTTGAGTCCTTTATTTCATTTGTGGTGACCTCTTTGCAATGCAATGCAATGAAAATTGAAGAACTCAAGAAATAAGGCTGAGACTTTATGAAGTCATCCATCCCTCTCCATGAATGGAGTCTGATATTCTTGGGAATGTGTGAGGATAACACAACCTCTGTACAACAATAACCACAGAACTGCGTTTTCCTAATACTAGACATTTATTTGTTTGTTTGTTTATTTTTTTATTTTTTAACCAAGAAAAGAACCATGACCTCTGTCTTTCCTTCTCTTTCAACTTGGATTTGCTGGACAAAAAATTCCTCAACTATGTCCTGGTTTCCTGATTCATATTTACAGAGAAGTACACGTGCTCCCATCTATCATTTCTTTTCTGAGTATGTGGTATTATCCAAGAATATTTCACAGCAAATTAGAAATCCAGATGAGTCACTGATTTCAACAGGGACCCATATCTGCCTGTTTTATGTGTAAGAACATTTTGTACAGATATTGTATTTAGTTTCATTAATTCTTATGCTGTGAGTTCCTCCTGTTCATTATGATGAGGACTGAGCAGGTGGATTGCCTGCTGCCTTTGGCTGGGGCTGTGAGGAGCGTGTGTCAGTGATGCTGTGGTCACAGGCAAATCAAATCACTCTGAACCAGTTAATGCTGCTTGTGCCTGACCTCCCAAGTATTTTGAGTGCTCTATAGTAGTATATATGATCTGAATATATTCCACAGGAAATGTTTGAGTTAGTGTTTTTGTTATGACATTATATAAGTACTGAGTCTCGTGGTTCCATTTTGGAAAAAGTATTGCCTTCCAATCGTTGAAGATAAATTGCTGAATCACAGAGTATGCTGAGTTGAAAGACACCCATAAGGACCATTGAGTCCAACTCCTGGCCCTGCACAGGACAGCCCAAGAGTCACACCATATGCCTGAACATTGTCCAAACACTTCTTGAACTCTATTAGGCTGGTTTTGTGACCGCTTGCCTGGGGAGTCTGTTCCAATGCCAAACCACCCTCTGGATGAAGATTCTTTTCCTAATACCCGACCTAAACCACACGGTCAAAACCTCAGGACATTCCCTTGGGTCCTGTCAATGGTTACCACAGACAAGAGATCGGTGCCTGCCCCTCCTCTTTCCCTCATGATGAAGTTGTAGACTGTGATGAGGCCTCCCCTCAATCTCCTCCAGGCTTAACAGACCAAGTGACCGCAGGTGCTCCTCACACAACTTCTCCTCAAGGCCCTTCACCATCTTTTTGTCCTTTCTTTGGATGTTCTGTAATAGTTTAATATCTTTCTTATACTGTTGTGACCAAAACTGAAGACAGTATTCAAGGGGAGGCCACACGCTTAAGGTATTTGAGGCTGACATCTCTCAGTTCTGCATCTTTAATTAAGACAGTCTGAGACAATGCAGTTTGTCCTGAGTTTCTTGGTGGCTTTTTTTTTTCTGCAAGTCAGCTCATTCATGTACAGGTGGTTTGCATCAGTATTAAAATTTAGATCAGCAGAACAGAAATTATGCTTTTATTGTAGAATCCTCCTAGCAATTTACACTAATTTCTCTTCTGCATGCAAAAATGTACACCATTTTCAAAAACGATAGCCTGATCACCAGACAAACTTTACAAGTTAAGTTTCATGATGAAATAGAGAAATGCATTCATTTGTTTAATTAGAGGATAATTTCTGTAAATAAATCCTGTATCTTTGTTTTGAGACAAGTAACCAAACCATTGCTGTCACCATGTGTCTCTATTGATAAAAATGAATATAGATCTGTAGGGAGAAGTCACTGCCTTTGTTAAACTAGCTAATATAGGAAAAGAGATTTACTTTGGACATTTTACCAGCCATGACAGTTTCTTTGAAAAAACGTGCATCATTTTGTCTTACAAATTCTAATAAGGTAGATACAGAAAGTATCAATATCACAGATTAATTATGCAAAATAATTTAAAATATGTATTAAAATTTATGATTTTATTACATGATTTTTTTCAAATAGTGGGGGATTTTACCTATACATTGTCCTGAAGCTCCCCACCAGAAGGGGATGCTGTCTCTTCAATTTCTTTCTTGCAGACAATGACTGTGGATTTTAGTGCTGGACTGATTATAAGAGATGCCATAGCAATGCTCCTAGATACTTCAAAACACCAGCTAAATATGGAGCCCAATTTACATTCTTGGAAATGCAGCCTTGCTGAAAGGATGTACCTGTTTCCAGCTAATAAGTGATCCTGCCATTTGCATCATTGGTACATCTCTGCTTACTCTTGGGTTATTTCATGTATCATACATTAATGGTAACATATATTTTAGACTTTTGTATCAGACAGCTGAGGTTGATGGGCTGCACATAGTTTAAACTGCTGAGGTAACTGCTGTTTTATATAAAACTTGTTTTATAAAACTTGATATATGCACATCTGTTATGCTTCAGTAATTCAGCTACAGCTAATAAAACAGATGCTTTTAGAAAATTGTTAGAAATTATAAAGATTATATAAAGTTATAAATTATATAAATTGCATAAATCACTAATAAGACAATCCTGTGAAATCTTCTTGCTCTCATGAGATAGTCTCACTGAAATCAGGGGAATGTGAAGCACAGACATGTCATCTGTGAATAGTCCTTTATTAGCCTTGCAATAAATTTGTAACCATTGGATTTCACAGGATCTCCATGTCCTGGGTTTGTGATTTATGTAGTAGATTTCCTAGGTTTTTAAGGTTGCCCTATGAAATCTGAGGTTTTTAGACTGCAAAGGGTCACTGCATGATGTTTCTTAGGGGAATGTAGAGCCTCTACCTTCAATAGCACAGTATAAAGTTAACACAGCATGGAGACAATAAAAGTTTTTGATGACACATGGGCTAAGTCAAGTTCCCCTGTCACTTCAGATAACAATAATGTGGAAAGGATAATATCTGCTGGAACTGGTTTGCAACCCTGTTTCTTGTTTCAGGGGAGATCAGAGACTGGTGGTCAAAGACAGGCCAAATCTGAAGATGCTGTTTGACTTCGATATTTGGGGAGATGGGATCTGCAGACAGAAAAGATCTATTTTGAACTTGCCTGTTGTTGATGTTGCTCAGATAGAAGGACAGGAAAAGAATTAAAGGTTTCAGTGAACCACCTTTTAGTTTCTGCATAATTCCCTTGGGAAGTCTCCTCCAGCATTTGCCTCTGCTACTATGACATTGGTTTGGCTTCAAGGAACCCTGACAAAAGAGACTTTTATAATGCATAGAAGACATTTAGATTATATTAAAAATATATTGACTTTGAAAATTAGTTACTTTAAATCTATAAAACAACCTTATTCTGCTGTCACTGAAACTATCCTTCCTAGAGGGTAGGAGCTTCCATTCCAGTGGCCACATTCCCATTGATTTTAGAGCTTTGGAATAAGACTTCTAATCCTTATCCTGTTTGCTTTGATACCAAAGTCTTCCTTTATATAGCATTTATTTCATTTCTATATTTATTTTAAAAACTTCAAGGCAATACTGGAAAAAAAAGAGACATGGAGCACCTATATGGGTCCAGAGTCCATTCCCATATCATGAACAGTCTTAAGTTATTACAAAATGGAGATGCAGCATGTTTTCTTATTATCCTCATTCTACATATTCAAGTTACCGGTAATGGATTATTTTGTGGGGTAAAATACACTTAATGCTCAGATTAATAAAAATTATTATGTTTATTATAAATCAGAAACATTGACTGTGAACAGTGACAATTTTAGTCTTCCATTTCACTTTGATTTTGCTGATAAAAAAAGCACTAAATAATTGTGAGGTATTTATATTAAAAACATAATAGGAAAAAAATGTGTTTCTCAACATTGTTCATGCAGCTCAAAAGTAAGTTGTTTCTTGTCTTGAAACAGGTTGGGGAAAAAAACATGTCTGACTACCTGTGTATTAATATGAAAATATTGTGCATGGGCTCAAAAATGACCATAAATTCTTAAATTATTGCAGGAACTGCAAAGAAGCTTGGACAAATGATAAACAACTGAGGAAGTGATTTATTCTGGAGACTTTGGTTAAAAGGGAATTTCATTAAAGTGGGAGAATGGGGGTTTACTAAATATACAAGCTGTATACACAAATACATCCCCAAATGTCTGACACTGAAGAGGAAGTGATGAGATACAGAAAACGGTTGGTTTTTAACCTTCTCCCTTTCCATTCCAGCAATTTTGCTTTCTAAGAGGCATGTTTGAACATCTGGTTGGAGGGGAAAATTTAGGCTGAAAGGACACCTCTCTAACCACGACTGAGGAAGGAAAACAAGAATACATTTCAAAAACATACTGAATAGATTAGGCTTATGTTTTCATTGCATTTCGTTTGTTTTTACAGACAGAGAACAAAAAACTTCTTTTACAGGGGAATATTCAGCTCCAGGATTTGAAGACTACAAGTGTAGAAATATAAAGAAATGGCAAAATAGAGTATTTTGGTGAATTTACTTATTCACCATAGTCTTCCTTATCACAATGGCTGTTTTTCCAGATATCAGACACTGTCCCTGTTATATTTGACACTGTATGCAAGCATAAAGAATGCTATGGTGATACTGTGACTCCATCAGCTTAATCTGTTATTGTCTTTAATATAGTGCCCCTAAATAGTGTTTTGGAATGTCTTTATGCTGAAGCATAAAACAATAATTCAATTACTTTTTATTTACTCTTTCTGTCAAGCAATAGCATTTAAGTTATCTGTGGTCAAAATATGAATAAAATTAACAACTTTGTTTTGCACAAAACCATAGAAGAAGGGAGTGGGGAATAGAGAGCAGCAAAAATGGGCAGAATGCTATGGAAATGTGATTATTAGGATCTCAAGAGGAGCCAAGCATCATTGTGAGCAGTGGAGGGATGTTTTCTACTCTGAGTATATTCTTATGCTCCATCTCACTTCTTTCCTTTAAGATTCCTTGCATGTCGACTCATTGCAACTTACATACAGGTTTACTGTAAACTGTTTGGGATATGGAGTTTATCTTCCTGTGTGCTCCCTCAGTTAAAATACTTAGCAAAAAGAAGTAGGTTTTGCATACAGAAAAAGGCATATACCTTTAGAGAAAGGGCCAAACAGTGAAGCTATCCCTCTTCAAATTCTGGGCAGGTTCTGTTTCAGATCTGGATTAAAACTTCATGGTTCATGGCTTGATATGAAGGTCAGATGGTGGTGGCCAGCAGGAGAAAATACATGTATGGTAGTGAGAGAATGCTCCTAGGAAAACCAGTAAAGCAGTCCTGCTGCTGCACCTTCCCACCCTGTTATTGGAAGGAGTAGGTAATGTAGATGTGGCCTTCCCCATTGCCACAGGAGCTGAAGGCACATTATCCATCATCCTCAGGTCTGTCATGATATTTCAGGTTTACTGTTTTGGCTTAAGAATACCAAGTGATGGTGTTTGGTTTTGGAAAAGTCAGCATAGTTTTCAATGAATGTCAGAAATTCTTGCTTACCTCTTGGAAGCTAAATCTTACCCAGGATCATGTGGCCTCCTGTGAGTTAAAGGTTTTGGAAGAACCACACAGTGGTCAGGGTGGTGCTAAAACTGCAGCCTGAATTTAGTCTTTGGTTTTCATTTGTGTCCCTGAACTATGAGGACATTGCTTTCTGTAAATGTCAAGAAAGAAAAAACCCAAGTTCATTGCTGCAGTTTTACTGTTAGTTTCAGATGTTGCGTCCAAAGCATTGTGAGGCCCTGCACCATTGAATGCATCGGAATTATTCTAAGAAGTGTAAATGGACTTCTAATGGTTGTAGGCAGGCATCTATGTGGGGACAAAATATTTAGCATTATGGTATTTCAACTGTTTAGCAGCCCATTAAGCTGCTTGGTAAATATCACCTATTTCCTAATGGACACAGATATCCTTATTATTATTATTATTATTGGAAGCATCTATTATGTTTAATAATAACTGGCAGTCTCAGAAGATGCCTCAGATGAAATGATGGTAGATATGTAACTGGAAGACCACCCTTATATCACACCTCTGTGAAATCTGGAGTAATAGTGAGGTTTTTTTCCGAACTGTTTATTGTTATTTTTTAAATAACTTGTAGATGCACTTTAATATTAATCATTTTTATATTGTTAGTGAACAGTTTGCAATTCTCACAAAGCAAATAATCAAATATGATTTTGGAATAATAATTGACTTTAGCTTGGTTTCTAGTAATCCATTATTTATGTTGGATATTTAAAACTCAGACTGTTTGGATTGCATATTCATGAAGTTAGGCCTATTTTAGTTCCTTCCCACAGATGCAAACAAAATCATCCTGATATGATCTCTTAACCTCCTGACTCCTGAAAAAAAATAGACTAAGCAGTCCCTTACAGACATTCCGCCTCCAGAAAAATAAGACCTATAGAATCCTTTTTAATTTTTTTTTCCACAGAAATTTTATATTTCATGTGTCTTGACTGGTAACTTCTGACCTGTACCAGAATTAGTTCAGATACCTTTAATTTCTCTTTAAAAAGCATATGAGCTTGTTACTGAAAAGGTTTATGTCGTTTGTAAATTTCTTCTATGAAATAAATCTGTGAAATGATCAGTCAACCACTGTATATTGCCAAAAGTCTCACAATCCAGCACTCAACACTTCATACATACAGAATTCTTCTGTGCTCCATAGGTGACAGCGCCTGAGGAGGTACATTAAGGGAAACAGAAGGCTCCCTTCCTCATTGCTAATGTCTTTGGCTGCAGACACCACAAGGTAAGATGCCTTAAAATGGTGTGAGACACAGTGTGGCAGTTGTGTATTTTTATGTAAGACTGTTTATTTTTAAAACCTGAAGGAAAGGAGATATAGGTTTCCTGTATTCCATAAATACAGCTAGGTCCCTGGATAGTATAACCTTGTGGTTGTCCAAGAGGAAATTCCATGTAACTTTATGTGATTATTAGACTCTGTCTCTCAGCCTGTTTTCATCATCTCCTGAAAGACTGTTAGGAGAAAACTGAAAGGTTAAAGAGAAGTTAGGGCTCGGTCTCAGTGTGTAGTGGATGCATATCACCCCCTTCCTCCAGAGAAGTTAATGGAAAGTAAAGTTCAGCTTTTCACAGCAGCTGCTTTGCACCTCTGAAGGTCAGTTGTGTCTGTATCAGCAACAATATATTCCTCTCCCTGTGGTCTTCATGAAATGGTGAAAAGAAGTTAAGAGAGGTCTAATGGAGATACATGAGGATATAGGTGAAAGACTTCCATTGAACACCATGTTGCTAAGGGAAATTTTGCGTAATTCAGCATCAAGCACTCTTTCCTCTAAATAAATGTAAGCCAATATTGCAGCAGACCACATCAGGAAAAGAACCTACAAGCAGGTTTGCATTTATACAGAGGTAACAGCGAATATCTTTATCAGTGGGAACAAATAAAGATCTAGTGGTTAGTTTTTGAAAATAAATTATTATTAACCTATTATTAACATTGCCTAAAAACTAGTCTAGAAAAACTAATTCTGTGTTCATAAACTTCCCCTCCAGGTTTATTTGAAAAAGACACAATATTCTTCATACTTCATTCTGCCCATGGTTTGGGGCTGCAGCTTTTAGCTTGCTAGTTTTATTTTGGAGCACTTGTCAAGACACTACCTGTAGATTATATCTAGAGATAGCGAGAAATCCCACTGAAGTCAAGGAAAGTCCTGCCATAAAGTTGGTGCAGATTTTAAGTGTTATGACCATCTTAACATTAGTGCATAGTAAATTACAATCATCAGCTCCATGTGGTGCATTTAATCTATTTCCATAGAACAACTTGGATGAATATGCAACAAAATTTTATAGGTACTCTACATTCAAGTAATTGACACTGAATCTGTTATATCTGAGATATTTCTATGTGTATCTATAACAAATCTTTTGGTAGTGTTTTTAGCATGCTGGTTTTTTTCAAAATAGTAAGTAAATTTCATTTTTCCTTCCAATGTAAAATGCAAATTATAGTTTAGATTTAGATTATATCATGCAGTAATTGCTCAAACTTTTCAAAGACCAGAAAACATGGTATAGGACAACTGAACTCATTAAGATGAAAGTAACTCTCCATTTTACAAGTGAATAATTGGGCATATATAAAATAATAATATATCACAGAGCCCCCAAACCCCTAAACAATTAATTATACTAGTGAAATGTTATCCCTGATGTTTTAAAAAACAAAAGCATTAATTCAGGGAAGACCTGGATTCCTCTGAGGAGTTTGACTCCTATATGCTGTTTAAACACAGAAAACGTCTCTTCTCTGTTAGATTTTGCAGCATTAGCCAAATAATTTACAAATCAAACGAAAAGTAAGATTTTAACACAGGAAGAAAAACATTGCCTCTGTTTGCAAGGCGAAAGTAGTATTTACTGAAAATACATTTAAATTACATACTAAAAGAGCTTGTAGCTGGAATCTCACTTCAAAACTTATCTGCACAGAGCACATTATACTTAGGCAAGTGACTTGAAATAAATATACTATGGTTACCATTAAACGTTCCCATTTGCCAACAGTTACCACATCAAACATCTGAGATCACGACTGTTTCCCCTGCAATTAGAATGGGACATGTATTTGTGATAATTTTGTGGTAACCAATGAGAATGTTCTTCGTTTATGATTTCCACAGTACTTGGACATACTTGTTGGAAGAAACAAAACAAAACCAGGAACTATGCTCGAAATTTGATTGGAATAAAAAAATCATCCCAAAAATTTAACCAGTACTTTTAGCAGATGACTAGCAAAAATACAGAGGTGAGGACATTTTTTTTCTTTAGTTATTCACTTCAGCTTCTATTTTGCAAACTAGAAATGGATATATCCAAGCAACTCAATACTAGAAGACAAATTTTGATAAATGTTGGTGGAAAAATCACACACTCTGTAATCACAAGAGATACTTCCAGGAGTCATATACATTGTAATAAATCCCCTCGTCCATAAAAATGTGTCAATTAGGTCCAGCAAAGGAATACTCAATACCTGATGAGTGTGCTACCCCTGCTTCACCACCAGGGAGTGACTGTCCCATTCCACTTAACCACAGGTTTTAGGTGCTTTTAGCAAAGATTTGTGTCCTTAGTGTCTGCATTTATCATGAGAAGCAGCTCTTTTCTCTGAATTAATTTCTTTGACTCAAAATATTGCTTTAGGCAATGAGCTGCTCTTTCCAGGTTATGCTTTCATAAGGAAATGAAAAACAGCTCATGTTGTAATGAAAAGAGGTTTCTGATGTTTTCATCTTCTGGTGTCCCAGAAATAGGTACAAATGAAAAAACAGGAAAAAAATGTTTAGTCCAAGGGGTGAGTAAAGCCTCGTTCAATCTCAACCAATTCAACAGTTCCTCATTCTTCTTATCTCGCGTGATTTCAAGTGGTTTCAGATTATTCTAAATTTTGTTTCCCATCAGTACCAACTTAACAGATACACTGTACCAAATTTTCAGTACAAGTCATACCAATTACAAGAAATTGTTTTAATGCACAATTTTACACTGAAATGTACCGGAATAACCAGTAAAGAACAAAATATATGATTACATGACAAAAAATTACCGCATCGTGTGGTAATGTTCATATGGGCAAAATGTACTGAACCTTCATAAAAAGAAAAGGAATTCCACTCTGGGTCTAAAGTACTTGATCACCACTGAATTCAGCATTACAGTACTGAATCTACTATACAGATCCTGTATACTCAGCTGAATACTGTGCTTCTGTTGAGGGAGCGACACAAATTTACAAAGTGACGCTTGTCACACTAGATTCTCCTGTTATTACCAAGAGATGTGCTCTGAAGAGCCCAAGGCATAACAAGGTGGGGAGCTGAAGCTGGACCAAGTATGTACATACACCCTCCCAGCACTGTGCTCTGCTTGGGAGTGCTGTCTTGTACTGAACTGTTCCGTCAGATGTTTTTAGATCTCACCCAAAGGATTTTAAAAATATGTGCCGCTCCAGGAAATCTTTGTGGCTGAAATAACTTTGAAAGAAGTCTGACAATTTTACTAGCTAGTGTTGTGAAGTGTTGGCTCTTGCTTAACTTCAGTCACTTGGTAGGCATATAAGAATAGATGAACAAAGTACACAGAAGAAGGATTAATACCCAGCTATGATTGTCTGTGATCGTCATCTCCTGAGGATGTGCACTAGAGTCTCTTTCTTGAGGGGGTTGCAGTTTATTATAGAAAAATTAAATGAAAATAGCCTGGAACCCATAGGGGTTAAGTTTCACGACTGATATTATTTGGCAGACCTTCACTGGATGTAGGCCCTCCAGATAGCTTTTGTTCAAACCAATAATGAACTATAACTGCTTTAAAACATCATATTTATTTTCACCAATAGATTTATTATTCTTGCACGGTGTAGTTTTCTATTTATCTCTCAGCAGGATAAAATACATAGGAATGAACTAACCACTCCTGCAGCTCTAGTGCCAAGGAATGTAATCTGTACATTCAACAAAGTGGCACCCTGTGCCTCTACAAGTTTGCTGAATTATTTTACAGTGTTCATTGCATTTACTGGAGATTAGTCACGTGGGTGTCATTAGTTTCATATAGCTTTCAATTAAGCATGGATGTCCCACCCATGTATACTGCTATTCAGAATTTGTATTCCTTTTAGGAAACTCAATACAGAGAGGAAGTCTTTTGTTTCAAAGTCTTGTTTTAACCTTAAAAATTAGCTTAGTAAAAACAGCATCACATGATCTGAATCTATGTTTCAATATCTTGGGTACAATGTTTTCTCAGTATAAATGTAAGAATCATCATCCCTGAGGCAAATTGGGTATGGCTAGACTTTCCTTTGGTAATTGTTTGCAGGCCATACTCCAGAGAAGATTCCTTGCACACATTACACTTACATCAGAGCAAATATATTTAAATGGGCCTTTGAATACATTGGAAATAGGATGAAATTAGCCTCTTCGGTACTGCTGCTGAAAGACATCATAACAACGTGAAGTATGAAGACACACAGTAGACTTTGCATGAATCTCTGTCCATCTGTAAAATCCACAGCAAGACACCTCTGTTCCATTTGACATGTCTTCTCAGCCTTTTCTTTGGGAAATTTTAAACCAGGTACAAAAAGGATTTAAAAGAAGATGGCCTCACTATAATGAACATAAATAAATAAAATATGTCTGCTCTCTGAATAACCTGTGGAACAGGTGAGATTTACTTTTCTAGTGTAGCAGCTATGAGCGCTGTCAAGTCAACACAAGAAAAATATGGAAGAATAGCAGGTGTCCCATTTATTTCTCATCCTAATATTGCACTAGATTTATTCCTTTCTATGGGCCTGACTTATAAATTTAACTGAAACAAAATGAAAAAAACCCTCCTCTTTATGATATCAGGTAGATAGATAGATTTCTTTTAATAAATATGACTGAAAAATTCATGCTTCCTAGTAAAACACTGTGAAGATATCAGTAGAATATAAAAGCATATTGAATTTTTAAAAAGTTTGGACAGGCTTACTAAATAGAAATCTAGTTATGACATCACTGCAGTGATAGAGAACAAGCAAATGATTTTTAAAAAAATGAAATAATCTTTAAAAGTATCCTTATTTTCTCTATTATTGAAAATAATTTCAGAGTATTTCTTGAATGTGAAAGGACAAACCTTGGTACTTAGCCCAGAAAAGTGGACTGCAGAGCAAAAAGTACTTCAAGGCTTTAGTACTGGTTGTCTGCAGTAAGAGAAGATTCCCTCTCTCTGAGCAGCTCTGTGCTTTGGAGATCCATACTGTGGAGAGAAACTCACATGTATGCCAGCTGTTTCCGTACAGTCCTTGCTGTAAACAGAAACTAAAGTTCTAAGTTTCCACTGCTGCAGCGCTAAAGCAGAATAATATGCGTCCTTTTTGGCTGGACATTTCAGATATCTGCTCTCCAGCAAGTCATGACTAGAATTGTGTTGGACCATGATAATTGTCTGGCATGTTGTGTTCCGTAGTCTTTGCATTTTGTGGATGCCTAACACAGTTCTTTTGCCAGCTAATCACCTTCCCTAAAGAATTTCAATTACGTTTCATAAAGCCTTTATAAAAATGGTAGTTTGCAGAGAATTCAGATGTACTTTCCAAAAGTAAAAGCACTGCAACCAGAACTTTGAGTAAATTGTTTTGTTATCTTTTTTTTTCCATTTAAAACTCATTTAAAACTTTACTACCGATGTTTGGTCAGAAAAAATAGCTAACTGTAAAACTATCTTTTCATTTTCAAGGAAGTCTGGTTTTGAATTAAAATGATAAACATACATCTGGGCATTCACTTAGGAGTAATTTCATGTAACCAGATTGACTGCTGCCTTGAAAGGCAGTCTGAGAAAGACATTTTGTCAAAACCTGTGGTTTGTCTCATGAAGAATACATTACCTTCTTGTTTAAATTGAAACACACATTTTGAGTCTTTTTCTATTCATATCTTCTGCCTGACTTCCTGAATATTTCTTTACACACCTTAAATCAGTATTGTTCAGTTGGTGTGAAGCTAAACAGCAGCCCACTGCCTGTGGACTCTGCAATATAACTGGGTATAACCTGACAGATGTAGTTGGAGCTGTGTCCCACCTTTTGCTGTTCAAAGAAAACTTCTAGATTCAGTCATCCTCTCTTTACCTTCCTGCACAGAAACATGAGCCACTGGAAGAGACTTCTTCTGAGTCCTTTGTGGTGAATCTGTCTCACACAATTTCTATGGGGCACAGTGCTTTATTTTGGGTTCTCTTGGACCATTCCTGGAGAGCCAGTGGTCGTGGTGCTATCTCTTGTTTGTGTTCATGGTCAATGAATGCTGGTTGATCCAGGTTTGCAGACAAAAGTAAAATCTTTTACTAGATTAAATGTTATAGCTGGGTAAAGCAAACAGGCTTTCAAGCATATAAAATCTTCTTCAGGCTAGAGAGAACCAAGTTTGTCCATATTTTCTAGCTGTCTGTCAAAAGATATTATGTCTATTTGCAAATTTTGTGTGATCTGGATGTGGAACAATTATAAAGATTTCACGGTCACCACTCTTGGAATACCTTGTTTTGCCATTTACCTTAAATGACCAGATGATCTCTAGAGGTCCCTTCCTATACCAAGTATTCTGTGAATTTGAAGAATTTTGTGATTCTGTTACTGTTTCTAGTTTTCTAATCACTGCCCATTCACTATAGTCTATCTAATGACTCTGAATGAAAAGCCATACCCAACTTTTGGCTTGAAATTCCCCAAAACTTGGTAGTGTCAAACCCAGATTTTTGACAGGCTTATCTGTAATTTTATGCTCATTTAATTGAATTTTAAGCATTTTGTATCATAATTAGACATGTACCTTGAGACGTACTTAACAGGCAATGCTAGAAAGAACAAACTATTGTGCTCATTTGTTCTGTTCAGTGGTGTAAACCTTCAGTTAGAGACTAATAAGTTATTACCTAATATAGGATGTTTTAAAATACTTGATGTTTACAACATAGTACTTGTATATATTTATGTAATAGAGTTTTATTAGGGCACTCTATGCGCCTTATGGCAGGCAGTGTCATAGGTAGACATGGTAGAATTAAAAAGGAATGAAGCAGCGTGTCCTTGTTTCAAAGGACAATAACAGCTTCAGATTTCAGGTGTATGGACTTCATGCTGAGAAATATCAAGGGTCATCCTAACCAAAACTTCTGCTAAAATATATGGCTAATCAAGACTTAGCAGTTTGAAGCTAATTGCAAGAGCTGAAGTTATTCCTGCAGTTTTTACTTTGCTCAAGTAAAAAGTAAAGAATAATTGTAGTTTTTGTTTGAATTTTAGCTTAGGATTTCTATTTCTCACTTCCCATCTGCATCCCTTCAGTATGGTGAAGCAAAAAGACTTACAGTAGGTTGCACAGGCCACCATGGCACTCCTGGGTATCCATAGATGTTCTTTGCCCTGTATCTTAATCAAAAAGAGGAAGGATGTGATTTTTTTGTAGCTGAACAGGAACTCTCTATGCTAAAACTCCTTTATTTAATCCAGCCACAAAAGGACTCAGAGGAAGTACATTCTTTAGAACTCAAAGTGCTTTAACAGTGTGGACTGTAAATGGATACAAACCACTCCCAAGTATGTATTTTTCTTTCTTGTTCTTACTAATTGCATCTTTAAAATTATAGTGGTGGGATTCAGTAAGGTATTTCTTCATCCTTGTGATTCCATGGCCCTTTGAGTGGCTGAGATCCTTATAAATAATTGTCATTCAAAAATCATTTGAAATGTTAGGTTGCTGCAAAAGACTTCATTTAAAACGAGTTTTAAAGCAAGAAAAATTATATCACCTCATAGTAATAACTCATCTTTCAAAATGCAAGACATTTCAAGTCATTGAGCACACAAAATTATAATCTTTAACTATTTTAACTAGTCATTCCTTCCTGCCTTCTTTCCTTACTTTCTCATATTTTGGAAACCAACTAACATTCTTCCTAAAAAAGTTACCTAAAAACTGTTCCTGGCTAGCCATTATGTGTGCCGAGGTTTTGATACTGAGAGCATGTTAATGGCCAAATTATAAGCCCTTGAGAATTAGGATTCAGAAGACAAACATTAACAGACCCTTAACTGCAGTAGCACAAACCAAGATGCTATAAATTACAGGGTGGTAGTGTTAAAAGCACTGGCTTCCTGGTGTCTGGCACCCAAAACCTTTTCATTTGCGTGTATATCAAGCTGTGGAGAGGTTGCCACTTGCCATTTGGCCAGTATACAGCTGGCAGAGATATTTGTTTAAAATTCAGGCCAATCGATGGCTCAAGCCTGCAACTAAATATTTTGTTGTTATGCCATGAGAAATATTTACCCTTCTCTGTTTTTTTCTCTTTCCTTCATTCGTTCACTCTTCTACCTAGGCTTTCTATGTGCCATAGTACTTGCCAGTTTTTGCAGCTATATGTATTAACAATTCTGGCCCAGCATCTTAATGAGCTAATTTCCGTCTTTACAAGTGAACATACAGCCAGGATAGCTTCACAGATTTCTCACAGATCATGGGCAGTACTTGTGGTATGCTTTCTTTGCATGGGCACGTGCTGTGTTTGATGCCAGTCAAAGAGAAATTTGAACATAGGTATCTCAGAAACTTTGCAGTCATTGCCTTCATTAAGGTGAAATAGGCAGGAATTTATATGTCCTCTGTCGACCATTAGCTACAATGTGACACAATTCTCAGCCTATGCCTTGTAAAACTGTGACATAGTGCAGGAAGTTTAGCATCTCTGTTCCCACTGCTGCTGACTATGGCAGCACCAAAGCTTTTGTATGCAGTCAGCCAATCCAAGTATAAGGCCTTTAGCATGTTCTTTCCAAGGGACCTTCCCTCTGTGCTTAGCTCTGCCTTAGGTGAACTTTCATATATGAGAAATGATTGTCTGCATACTGAATTGAAATTTATCACACTTGGTATGGTTGTTTCCTGATCTGATATTATTTTGTTGCTTATCACTAAGGGACCAACTCTTCAAATTCATTGAACTGAACCAGACAAAAAGTATTAAAGGAAATGCTAGAATGAATCATAAACAACTTCTTCAGCTTTGCTCTTGTACCTATTTATTCCTTCAATTGTATCTGAAGTGTAAGAAAAGAGTCGTGATATGTATTAACTCTTTCTGGTGAGGAACAACTGCCCAACTCTCATCATTTCTAGAGTGCTGAAGCCTTTTCCCTTGAGAAACATCTCCTGTCCACTGAGCTAACATTGGCAGGTGCCATTCAGCCTTCTGAGAGCTGGATGAAAACATTCCACCAGACAGAGGACTTGTCTAAGGTATGATTCGTCTTCACAGAGGGTTTAGGAGTGATGCCTTGATAGTTTCATCAAACCCCCAGGATCAAAAGTTGAACAAATGACGTTGCAATGTGTCAGCAGCTCCTTCCTTGCCCCTGCTTCATTGTTTCATTATTATCCTCCAGATGTGTGTGACTCTGAAACCGTTTATTGGAAATAACTGAGTATGGCCACTATGAAATGAAGTGTCCCTTGGAAACTTCCAAAGAGATAAAGGGACAATCACCTTTGCACACTGCATATAATTATAGACCTGCACCCACTCGTTTTTGTTTGCAAGTATGCTGGGCAAACTGGGAGAAAAATACCTTTTTTTAAAAAAGAGGTTTGTATTTATTGTCTCACTGCAATAAGAAGATACTTCTTAAATGTACTTAAGGCACTTTTTCATTGCTTGGGGCCAGACTAACTCTCCGTGAAGACTGTTTCACTAGATTAGACTTCACTATGCATCCTAGGCTTTAAATGTGTTGATTCAGCTACACCTTGGCTCTTGACCTACACTTTCCATTGTGGAAGGACAAAAATGTTTCCACAGAAGTAACAGAACAAGGTTAGAAAAAGCCAATGAATATACTGCAATATTTCTCTACAGAATTGTCTGTTAATTTGAGAGGGGTGTGTAAATACTAACATAGTTAACAAACCTGAGCAGTCAAGAATTCTAGCCCCTGAGTCCTCCTATATTTAATTCTAGGATGCATCTCTAACAAGAAATATTACTTGCTCCCAAATGCTGAGAGAGTATTTGTTTGGAGTCTGCTGTTTGCATGCATAAAATTTTCCTTTAGCCAAAGTCTTACGTATTTATAAACCATTTTTTGACCTGACTGGAACCAGCTGTGATGTCAGATAGCAATGCTTTAAATAAGTATGCACTGAAATTGATTAAGAAGTCAGTTGCTGTAAGGGGAACAGGTTGCACAGGAGAGTAACACTGAAAAATTGAGGAAAGTAACTTCTTAAAATGATCTAATGTCATCTTCTGGAGCACCCTTGGACTCCATCCATATAAACAGCAGTCTGATAAAAAGCCCTGTTCCAGAAGTAGCCTGCGCCTTTAATTTAAGGGCTGGTATAGGCCACAGAGAATTAAGTGTGATAAGCAGTTGCACTCTACACAGTCCCGTGAGAAGCTGTAAAAGTAGTAGGTCAGATCTAGTTCCTCACTCCGACACATGACAGATTGCTTCTTATTGGTTTGGTTTGGTTTGGTTTGGTTTGGTTTGCTCGTTTTGGTCTGTTTTGTTTTCAAAATTACTGAGGTGCAGAACTAAATCCCTTGTCTTTCATTAGTAAAAACTTGAGGCTAAGTCTTTCTATGAGAATAATGTGGGAACGTATACCACAGCTTTATATGTAGGGAATGTCAGCTATTGTTCTATTCATTATTTATAGTATGTGGCATTCTTGGCATGTGGACATACAGTGTGGTAAACTGGCAGGAGGAATGGTAACATTTAACAATGACCCTTGTAGCTGATATATTCATATGTGTATTCATAGGGCAAGTAACCAGTGTTACTTGGTGAAGTAAAGCAAACAAATTTAGACTGCTTATAAGGAAAACATCACTTAATTGCAGCAATATATTAGACTGTGGGACAGCTTCCCAAGGGAAAAACAGGAAGCATATTGTCTGAGTAATTTAAAAAGAACTTCCATAAATCTCTGGAAAATATAATGTAGAAATAAGAACATTTTCACAGAAGATGGAGCATATAACACATCCTTCTCTTCCTGATTATGTTTTTGTAATTTTGAGCCAGATCATAAACCTGAAAGTTAATATTCTCCATCACTATGACCTGTAAATTTGACCTCAGTGTGATTCTGGTTTAGAACTGGACTCTGAAATTAGAAACCTGTAAGGCAAGATTTTTTAACAGGAAAGCCCAAAGTCAAGATTATTTCTTAATTTGGAAAAATGGAACAGGTTCTTCTATGGTTTAGATTTATTTCACAAACTTCTAAGAACCTGAATTGAGTCAAAAGTGGTTTGGTTGTAAAGTTGGAACTTTTTGAATTTAGGTGAAAATTTGGCATACTCACATAAAACCTGATTTGTCCATACAGTTTGATTTTGCTAAAAGTCAGCCCAAGGGGGTAAAAATATATATGGTCCAAAACTAGAACATACACAAAAAGTGTTGAAAAGTAAGCATATTGAATTTGTTCAGGTGTATCCAATACTTGTATATAAACAGTACTGTGGTTCCTTTTTACCAGTAATTACAAATACAGTGGTAAGAAAAAATTTAGAAAGCTGAAACAATGCAAAACTCAAGCAGAGAAGCAGAGTTCATAAAAAACCCTGACATCTTGGTTACTTTGGCTCTTCACAGAATTTTCATTCATCTCCTTTTTTTTTTTTTTTTTTTTTTTTATGATAGCAGCAACAAAAAAAATTTTGAAATAGAAAATAATTGACACTGGTTAAAACTTAGAATTCCAGAAATGTCAGAAAGGATTCTTTCCATCACATTTCCACACTTTCCACACAACATTTTAGGAAACAAAAATTATCCCTACGCTTTATTGTTGCTGCAGGATTACAAATCATTCTGGAAACTTCAGCAGTGAACTAAATTGTGACTTCTTCTAAAGGTTTACTGTCTAATTTAGCTATTAATTGAAGAAAATTCAACAAAAAATAAGGCTAAGGATAGGCACAGACGAAACATGAGAAAAACCTGGTTGTCTTATTTCTTCTGACAGATTTGGTATGTGTTTTCTTTTTAACTCTAAAGGCATTACATAGCCATAATTATAGAGGTGGACTTTTTTTTCATTATTGCTTAGTTAAAACTGTAGAAAAGATCAGATAAAATCTGTAGAATTTTTTTACTTTTCTTTTAAAAATGCAGAAGGTATTTCCCCCCTAAATTTGCAAATAATCCCTATGTTGTAGTTCAAGTTGATTTTTTTCAGATTTTTTCGAAGGGCTACCTTTTTCTAGGAACAAAATATTTTGAAAATTATTGACGATTTCCCAAAATTCTTTTGAACTTTTCTGCTTTAATACTGAACCTCTGATTTTGTATCATTAAGTACTGATGATAACATCTGCAATAAAGCATAGGTTTATTTAAAGTTACAAGAGACTTTGTGTTTCCTTTTCTTCTTCCTTTTTGTCAAGGTATATAAAATTACAGTAAGCCAATTTGATGAGTACGCTTTGCTATAAAGATGGAGCATTTTGCTATGAATAAGAAAACCATTTTAGTATAATGACATAGACATATGAAAGCAGTGACAGTATCTAAGGGGAAACAAGAAAAAAATTGTAATAAGAATTCTATTGTGTCCTCATTTTAAATTTACTTAGAAATATTGAGCACCATCTCAAACTAGAAGTGTTAACATGCATTTAGTGTTGTTTACAATTCCTGACTAACAGAGACTAAAATGTCAGGAAATCTCAAGTTGTAACACTGATTCCTTTCTGATCCATTCTATTTCTGCCACTCATAATTTAATCACATAAGAGTAACATCTATTAAAAACAAAGATGAGTGAAACAAATTGCAAAAATAACTTTAGCTCTGAACAGAAGGCAGGGACGTACACAACTATGGAGAAAACACTTAAAAAGCTAAACAGAACACTACTGGTATAAGATTAAAAACAAATGCTTTCAGCAACTTGTCCTGGGCAGTGCTGAATATTCTGCACAGATTTCTTTAATTTCCCCTTTGGTATTGGGCTTCTTTTTGCTGTCCAACATCTTACCTAATAATAAGAAAACAAATAGCTGCCCTTAAGAAAATATGATCACATGCACTCTCATGGCTGTATATGAATTTAAAAAACCAAACTCAGTCTTATGCATGCGAATAAATAATTGATTTCCTGACATCAGTCAGCCTAGGAAACTGTGGTCAGCCCTGCCTCTTTTACTGCAGGCAGAGTAGAGTCCTAGTTATGCCAGCTGGTCTCTCTGTAAAAGTAACGTTCCTGAAGTAGAAATTAGCTGGAATTTCTATCTGTGATCCTAATATTAATAATATGAAGAATACCACTACTAGTACTACTACTAGTAATTTTAAAAGTCACTGTTCGTGATATGGAAGAGAATAATAAAAGACTGAGACCAGTACTTAACTTTTCTAGTTAAATATTACAAATTGTCTGTTGATGTGTGTGGCCAGAACCAGTGGTGCACAAGTCTCCTTTGGTTTTGTGTTGCGAAGTTTCTGTTACGGGATTACAGGAGACCAAGAAAATGTGCATTAAATAGCATGGCAGTAAAACTGTACTTCCAACAGCATGGGAATAATTCTTGTTGCATGTGGTTTGTCATCTCCCTTTCAGATCTCAGCAGGAATATATCAAGAAAAGCATTGTTAATGTTAATTTTATTCTTTCAATTTCAATCAGGATCAGGTCTAATGGGAGCCTAAGATGTCCCAGAAACCAAAAATATCTGAACCATGGAGAAAAATAATCAGTGTTCAGAATCTATGAGGGTAAGTGCTGTTGGGGATGTTTTCAGAGATTATTTATCAAAATTTTAAGCACATATATGCTCAGTTGTGATGTCTACTGAACCTGTTAACATATCTCTAAAAATTGGCACTATGATTGTTCATGACAGTCCCTCTTTTTAGAGAACTAATAATGTTTTAATTACTTTATAGATTTATATAGAAAAAAGATCCTCTGTCACAAACAATTTATAATTCCAACAGGAACCAATGCAATTTGGTTTATTTTATACCAGCTGGATTGACCATTCTGAGATGTCGCTCAAAAAGCAAAACATTTTTCTTTAATAATGTGGTGTAAGCACCTGGCTAACTCTAAACCTCATAGTTAGTCATGTCTTTAAATATTCTGCTGAATACTTAAAGTACTTGAATGGTTTACTGAAGTAGACCTTCAGATTCAACTGTATCTGAATTATTTATGTTGATATCTCATGCATAAATAAAAGTTGAAGAATCTGATTTTGGAGAAAATGGTGGCTTAGACACTGGATTTTGAAATGAAGATTAACGTACTTTGACAGCTTTGTGGAGTTCTCTGAAATTTAGATTTTAAAGCAAGATATTTGCTTTTTAAAATATGCTTTATTTGGATATTTAAAATAAATCCCCCAAGAGCTTAATCTGCATATAGAAATTCTGTTTGAAATACATACATATTTATATGTATGATTGCCATTTGAAAGAAGAACAGGTATTAGGAATAATATTCTCTTACTGCCAAAAGCTAAGTCCGTCAGAGCCATCATTTGGTCCACCAGAAATGCCCTGCTGCAAACAGGGCTACTTTGTGTCTGTGAAATAGGAAGTGGCTGTACTGAAAAAATCAGCAACTACTCAACAGCCTCTTCTCTGTATACTGCTGCCTAAACAAGGAAAATACCCACCAAAATTTACAACAAAGAGGCTTTGGAGGAACGTAACACAGGACTAATCCAAACCCAGCAAAAAAAGAGACATATGAAAGACAATTTCTAATATGTTATTTATAAATGATCAGGTAGAGGGACAGATTAAATAATTACTTTACAATTTCAAGTATCTTACTTGAACTTTGGTCAGTTAAATATTAATGAAAATAGCAAGCAGATTGAGTATTTGTTCAATGAGTGGACAATATATGGAGAATGGCAACTATGCATGTGTTGTAGCCAGACAGTCCCCCAGACAGGTCCAGTTCCTGTTCTGCCTAACCACCAAATGAAAAGAATATTTTACACTCAAGCAGAAAGACCAAGAAGAATAAGTAGTCAATAAGAATGGTAGTCAGCATTGTGGAACCATCTCTGAAGTTTCTTTTAGGTTATGTCATTATAATTATTCTGTGGAACATAGGATGGAAATATATTGCTATTCTAAGGTTTGTCTCTAGAGGACTGTATGTCTGAAGACATGACCTTGCTACCTGATCAAATCCTGGTCAAGACATTCTTGAACATGTTTTTGGCTGAATGCAGCTGAAACAGCTTCTGAAGTATTACTAATTAGAGGGACATCCATTCGCTGAATGAAAGGAGCAAAAATGGAGGGCATTAAGTGTTTCTCTCCCTTCTGAGGTGGTCTGTGCATCCTTCAAACAGAAAATTGGCACCAGGAAAGGACTTTTCAAACCTTGCCTTTTCAGACATATTTATCATGCCAATGTTAAACACAGTGCAGAATTTGGAAAGATGTGAAAAAAAGCCTTATTATATACTTGCTGTATTATAACACTGAGTTTCTAAAACACAGCAGTATGTTTTTTCTGTGGCTCAGCTAACCAAGCCTCTCAATGCCAGGTTTCCATGACCTCCTTGGGCAAAATGGCAATCATTTAAGAGAGAGTCCTCAATTCTGTAACTAATAAGGACCCACAGAACGCAGAGGGAGGGTAGATCTACAAAATTCACCTGTGGAGGAAAATGGGGAAACTTCTGTACACTCCAGCTTTTAGAGCAAACCTACTAAATTGGCTCTTTGTTTGGTTTTGACGCAGTGCCTACTAGCATAGTAGTACAGCCTGAAGGAATGTTTTTGCTATCATAGGCATAAAAACATCCAACCAAAAATATAATGAATGCATGAAATTTATACATAATACACACGTTTGTATATATATGAGGGTATATCCTATTTTTGTGACCAGTTCACAGTCATGAATGCATACATGTGTGCAAGCATATGTGCAATTTTGATTTTCTGTTTCTGAAAAAGCCACCGTGGAAGAATTTCATTAACAGATATTAACATGTGGACCTCTCAGATGCTTCATACAAGTGTTTTGCTTCATTTGTACTCAATGTGACATTCAGAATATAGGAATCATAGCTCTTCACCACATATACATATAGATATATTGAGCTTTCTAGGGCNTTTTTTTTTTTTAAATTTCATTCTGCCTACTTATTTTGCTCAGTTTAGTGTCACAAAATTGTGTGATCATGATCAGGAGGTCTGAATGTTAGGGTCTTATTTGTTCTAACATCGATGAAACATTTACTTTGTTCCTTCCATTTTCCCTAACTGAAAATTTTAGTTGTTCAGTTGTGAAAGTGGAAGGAGAAATGGTAGCACTCAGATGAAAAATGAGTTCTGTACAATTTGCTCCATGAATCAGATTAATGGTATGAGGAATAATCAGGAGCCAATACCAGCAGAAGAAATAGGAACCTCTATTGGACATTAAGATGCACAATATGTCTGGGAAAAGCCTGATATTGTTGCACTCTTTCTCTTAATTATACTTAAATTCCCACATTTTGCCTTGATACTTTTCCTGCTCATTGATTTTGTAGACAGAGTAAAACCTTTAAGTGGTATCAAAAACTAATTGAGAACTACATGGACAGTTTGGGTATAACCAAGCTACACAGACAATAAACATATTCATTCATCTATGAATCACTGCAACTCGTGAGCTACTTTGAACATTACAGATTAAAAATCCTGGGAAAAAAGAGTGAGAGCTGCTATGAAAAATGTCATTTAACAATCAGGCAATGCAAGAAAGAAGAGAGTATCACACTTGGCAGTATAGCTTAATGGAAGAGCACATTTGACCATACCAATTGATGGGCAGCTCCTCCTTCTTACCAGTTTTCCATTTCTACACAATCCATAAAACTGGACCATTGTCTTATGAAGCAAATTTTTGCGTGTTTATGTTTTTCAGTTACAAAATATGAAATTCTATCTATTATTATGTTCCCATAATAGTTTTCTTAGAAATTTTAATAATTTCTATTATTAAATATAAGAATGACCTAAGAATGTTTGACTCTTCTTAAACTTAAATATAAGTGAGAGGTTTTAGTCCAGATGCATTGCCCAAAATCAGGAAATATTTTTCCAATTTGAATGAGTGAAGTCAAAAGTAATCTTTCTTCTCTAGTAAATCAGTTTAACTCTGTTTATGAGATCTGAAGGGCTTATTCATGATGAGAACTCCTCGTATTTCAGAGTGAATAAATGGCAGGAAACTGATGATAAGTCTGAAAGTGTGAGGCATACTCTCAGAGTGGATCATTGAGAATGATGGAGAAGAGACATCCAGAAAATCACAGGTGCCAAAGGAAGAAATGCTGGCAAATAACTGAGAACCAAACTACTGTCATTTATAGCCGAAAAAAGTGGTTAAGCTTTTGGGTCCTTCCTGTCATGGAGGCAACAAGTCCCCTTGTAGACATGACCCAATAAAACAGAGGAGATGGAAAACTGACGATCTGTCCCTTGTGGCTTCAAAAGAATCCAAGGAATGTTTGGTAGCAGCACAGTGTTTAATCTTTGTTTGCCTTAAAATTCCAGTTCTGGTCATTGCATTTAGCCCAACTAAATTGCTTACATGTTTTCAGTTGGCAAAAGTTATTCTTCACTTCCTTTTTAATTTAATTACAGAATATCTCTGTTGTGGAAAACCTATTTGGGAGGGTCTTTTTGTGCCAAAAGTGGCAGTATTTCAGGTGAAACTGAATTTCATCGCTTCAAAATACTTCTGAATCTTTGTGAATTACAGCCCCACATAGAAATAGCAATAAAAGAAAAATAAACCAATTTAAAATTAATGTTGACTGCATTTCGAGTGCTCAAAAAGACCCAAATACAGCTGTCTTTTTATTATCTAGCAATTTCTGAAGAACCTATTACCTATTTGATTCCAATATTCAGTTGTTTTTTTCATTATGTTTATTCCTGTTAATGACTTTGGATCATAAACCTCAGAATTTAGTTGTGGCTTTATTTCCTCTCATTGGCCATTCATTTTCAGAGCCACATTTCCAGCTATTACTATGGTGGCCACACCTCAGGTATTAATACTAAATTTCTCAGTATGACTTTGACAGAATGGCATTTTTAAATTGATGTGAGTAATCTGCAAAATGTATAATCTGCTGAAGTCTATTAGCAACACAGAAAAGAGCTTTGTTTGAATCCCAAGGTGGGCTTATTGTACTCAGGATGAGCAGAGGGCTTTGAAGGATTCCAGGACCACACAAACGGATTGTCTCCTACCCTGCTGCACTAATACCAGGCACAGAAACTTTTTGTGTGGTATCATCCTGACACTTCCGGATTGCTGTCAGGATGGAGGATTTAGATTCACTATGTAGAACTCCCCCGCTCAAATAATGATTTCCTGATTGAAGTACTTAGTATATCATTGTAGTTGTACAGTAGCAGTTGAGGTGTGAATTCTACAGGCGTTTATTGGGATTCAAAACATCTTTAGGTTCAGCAATTTTTTATTTATTTCCATTTTCTTGCAAAGAAACATGAACTGGCAGAGCTCTCTTATGTCCTGCCTGTCCAGCAGCTTGTGTCAGAGACCCATCTCTGTCTCCAGCTTATTGTCCCACTTCCCTATTTTCTGTACTCTGACTCAGCTATTTTCCTCAGGATTATCCTTCTCACCTTCATCCTTGACAGTTTCATGTGTCTTTTCCACATAAAATCTCCCCTTTCTGATCAGCTCCCACCTACTCCAGCTGTAGCCTGGGTGCACAGGTGAGGCCGCCCTTCCTTGTCACTGTGTTTGCCAGCCCCGAGGGCACCAGCAGGACCTGCTGTCCCTGCCCACGGCCCAGGATTCCATGTCAGCCCATCCATCACTCATCAGACACTGCTGGAATAACGCCACAGCAGGGCCGGTCTCCAGATCCCCACGATGCTGTTCTGCCTGGCCATGGGCCCCAGGCTGTGCCCATGCACAGTCCCATGTCCTGGCATGGCCTCAAGAGGTGCCCTGTGCTAGGCCTGGGACCACCCTGGACCCAGCCCTGACTTGGGCCATGTCTTGGGGAGCCCCAGCACCCCCAGCTCCTGCCCCCATGGAGCTGCTGGACCCCACTGCATCCCAGCAGCACTGATTTCCCCATAGGAGTGTCATGGGAACCCCATTTAAAAGGCTAACATTTTTTCAGCACACAGTTGCTGCACATTCAGTGTAGGCAGAGCTTTTAGGAAACATTTTCCAACCAGCAAATATCTACTTCAGTTTCATGTACTAATTGTGCCTTCTGAAATTTTTGTCATTTGGATAAGGTATGTATTTTGAGCAGAGTTAGGAATGGGACATCCTGCATCAAAGCAAGGCAACCCTTCAGCATCTTAAACAGCAAATGAATTTATCACTTTGGACATGAAAGGCTTTTTCGATTTCCTCCCCTCACTTGCCCTCAGAAATTGCTGAGCTGTTTTGACTGAAAATTCCCCAAATAGCTCAAATAGCAGATAACTGCATGGAAGGCTTGTAACTATAATTAGAAAAAAACTGAACTGGAAGTTAGAATTTGGCAAAGTTATAACAAGTTACAACCAACTGGAAAGGGTCAAAGAAACTGGAAGAATATAGGTGGTGCTCCTTGCCACACCTATAATACATGCAGCTTATTTTTCTTAAGCTAAATTCATCCATTGACAAATTTATGAGCTGCTGACTGTTGTGTCTGGGCTTCAGAACACTTTGAATTAATACAGGAAAGCCTCTTTTACACTGAGCATGAGACTTGTTTGAAATGCTGGCTATAACGCATTTTCCAAAAATTGTTTAAAACAATATAGCCCTATAAACACTGGCTGACCATACTTGGACTTGCCTCTCTCCCTTTTATAAAAAATGTCTCAAATAGTTTGCTAGTATAACCTTACAGTATGTATGATGTTCAGAAAAAAGAAATTATCTTATATTTGTTGAAAATTAGATCATAATTCTTTTCTCCATTGGAAAAAATCTCTGGGAGTTGAAGCCTGAAACTTCAGATTTTCTGAGAGTTACTTTTGCTCTGATGATTGATTGCAGTCACAGAACCAGAAGTATGGAAATTAATGCTTCCAGTCTCTCTCATTTTCCTCTTATCCCTGGGTAGCATGACTTTGTACTGCCCTTTCTTCTCCAACCCATGGATCCTTCTTTCCTGAATTGCATCTTGTACAGCTCTCTTTTCTGTGAATTAGGATAGCTTGAATGTTGGTAGACTGATCATGCATATCTTCCAAGAAGAAGGGAGAAAATTCTTGGTGTTCAACCAATTAGTCCAAATGAATAGTGCCCACTGTTGCTGAAGGGAAGTATGTGTGTACAGGTTGGTCACAGCTATGTTTCATAACTCTTTATACAGAAGGGCACATATCTGTTTAAAACTGACACAGACTCTCTACCTGCTTCACACTCCTTCAAAACCTGAACATAGCCCAAACAGCTTGTTGCTTGTTGCAGTCTGGTACTGGGCCACAAATGCAAAGAGACATTCTGTTGTGCTATGAACTAACTGAGCCAGAAAAATGTCCATATACTGGTGGTTTTAGGCATAGGTGGTAGACCAGCACTATTGTAGTTCTGATTTCTTTGGGAAATCTTGTCTCCAAACAATGCACCAAAACTGTCCATTTTTCCAGTTGACTATGTTCACTCTGTTTTCAAACGCACTCTTACTCCACTAATAGTGTCCAGAATCTGACTGATTTGTATAAAGGACTGAGAGCTGTAAATACAGAAGGGGAAAGGTAAGAGACTGCTAAAGCTAAAGTTAAAGGCTAATGAAAGCAATGTGAGAGGGTGTTATGGCCTTCCACAAACACTGAGCAACTGAAGAGGCAATGGAAGGGATTAGTTGTGCAGCAGAGCAGTTTCGCCTGAGGTATGCCAGATGTCTGAACTGCAGTGGAGGACAAAGAACAACATTCAGAACTCACTGGGTTATTGAGAGTATCCTTCAGACTTTGCTGCCTCCCATGCTACTTTGTGGAGAGAGGAGTAAATAGGATGGCTTACTCACTTAATATCATCCTCAGTATAACCCCAAACCAAAGCGTATTATTATTGTTATTATTATCCAAGATTAAAATCCTTCCTCTAGGAAATACTTCTTTTTTCTTGCATGGAATGCTGTTAATTACTGTGGTAGAAGCATGCTGCTTTGGTGCATTGATTTAGGTACAAAAATATTATTCTGCAAAATCTTGACTTTGGTGGTCTCAGTCTTCTTTCTGTCTTCATCAAATGTGGCAAATTATATTTTGATAGCATTTGTTGGGAATATGTTACACAGGAATAATACTGTACCAGAGACTCAAGCAAGATCTTCAGAAAACTTGGTTGAATGGCATAGCTGACATAAGGGAGCAAAAAACTGGGACTACTGACTAGTGGAAACAGCAGTACTTTTACAGATGAAATGGATTTAGCTGACAATCACTGCTTTAGACAATTTCCCCTTTTTTGGTTAACAGACATAAACTTGCTACTGTATTTTGTTAGTAGTAGGTTACTTTACAAAACAAATGCCAAAAAAGCAAATACAGAAACAGAAGACGGGCTTGGCCTTTTAGTTGTCATTCAAGCCCTTGAAAATGGGCTGGTCCTTTTTCACTGCAGGAAAAAAATTTTAATGTGCTTTTATGACATAAAGGAGAATAACACAGGTGCAGCTTTTATCTGTCCATAAAAGGCCAAAACTCTCTCTGCCTTCAACAGGAAACATTCATAATGAATTGAGTGATGTGCAGAAGAATTTTTATTTGTATCTTAGGAATGTGTAACTAGAAATATTATGATAAATTCCTTGACAGTTCCTATTCTACTTAGAAAATATGCTAACAATTTGTACAGTCTCTTTGTAAAATCTTCCTGGATGCTTTGAACAGAAATACGTGCAGGACCAAATATTTGTTCTGTTGTATTGCTCATGCAGACTGGTTTACTATCACAGTTTTATTCATGAGTTTTATGACACTTAATTCTATTTATAATTTTAGCACAACATTTTTGAAACATTTGCTCAGAGATTTAAAAAAGAATAAGAGTTTGTAAGTGAATATCAGTATAAATTCCCAGCATGGAAATGGCTTCCTTTTAGAAATTTTTTCTTTAATACCTTTAGCCATTATGGATTTGTTAAGAATAAAATTAAAACCAACAAATTAGCCTGCTCTGCATTTTCATTAACAAGGAATACGCAGATATTCAGGTATGTAAATTTTGTAGGATTCCAAACTTTGTCTTAAAAATCTCTTTCCCTTACTTACCCTTACTTACAGAACTCACCTGAAAGCTCGTATCCTTCTCCCATCAGAAGAACAGAGACTGAGTGAGCATTGTGATTTAATTGGGAACAAGTCCATCAACATCAGTAAAAATTAGCAGTCAGATGTTTCTTACAAGTCTTATGCTGAAGACAATTTCCCAATAGTGTTATAGCTGCTCTGATTTTTGTTCAGTTTCAGTAATCAATAGAGAAAGACATTTTATTCTATTTGTTCAAATAAATCATATTCAGAGAAAGGAGTCTGCAGCAGTGAGCACTGTTCACAGCCCTGTACTTAAAAGTACAAATTGTGCTGCACCATGGTGTGACCTTCCTTGATTCTTTAAGTATTGGTTAGAAAAGAACTGTGGTCTCTTTCCTTTGTGGGAAAGTAACTTCTACCCTTTCACCCTTATTTTCTTGGGAAGTCTGCTACTATCATTCCTACTGTATTGAAACTATTTTTTCTGAGTGATTACTGAAGATATTTTTGGATTTCTTGCCCAAGGGCTTGTTAGTTAAAGAAATTGCTTTTTTGGTTTTTGGTTTTTTTTTTTAATTTCTCCTTCTTAAATCATAGACTCTAGAACATAATAGAAATCATGCTATGTTTATTTTCCCTCTGAAATCCATTTCTGACTGCTTTAAGCTAGTTAACTGTCCCTTCATGTCAGTAAAAAAGGAAAAAGAGAATGTGACAGATTGACTCCAGCTAGATGCCAGGTGCCCAGCAAAGCCTATCTCTTCCCTCATCAGCTGCACAGGGGAGAAAAATATAGCAAAAGCCTCTGGGTTGAGATAAGGATATTGAGAGATCACTCACCAGTTATTGTCACAGGCAAAACTGGCTCAAGTAGGGGAAGATTAATTTAATTTATTGCCAATCAAACAAGAGTAGAGTAATGAGATAATAAAAGCCAACCTTTCAAACACTTTCCTTCCATCNAGAAATCATGCTATGTTTATTTTCCCTCTGAAATCCATTTCTGACTGCTTTAAGCTAGTTAACTGTCCCTTCATGTCAGTAAAAAAGGAAAAAGAGAATGTGACAGATTGACTCCAGCTAGATGCCAGGTGCCCAGCAAAGCCTATCTCTTCCCTCATCAGCTGCACAGGGGAGAAAAATATAGCAAAAGCCTCTGGGTTGAGATAAGGATATTGAGAGATCACTCACCAGTTATTGTCACAGGCAAAACTGGCTCAAGTAGGGGAAGATTAATTTAATTTATTGCCAATCAAACAAGAGTAGAGTAATGAGATAATAAAAGCCAACCTTTCAAACACTTTCCTTCCATCCCTTCCCTCCACCCCTCCCTTCTTCCCAGGCTCAACTTCAATCATAATTTCTATACCGCCTCCTCTGCAGTGGCACAGAGGGACAGACTATGGGGGTTGAGGTCAGTTCATCACTCATTGTCTTCCTCCTCATTCTCTTCCCCTGCTCTAGTGTGGGGTCCCTCCCGTGGGAGACAATCTTCCATGAACTTCTTAACAGGAGTCCTCCCATGGGGCTTAACATGAGGCTGTAGTTCCTCAAGAGCTGCTCCAGTGTGGGTCCCCCATAGTGGTCACAAGTCCTGACAGAAATTCTGCTGCAGCTTGAGCTCCTCTCCCAACAGATTCACAGTTTCTTCCAGACACCTGTTCCTGTGGGCTCCCCTTCTTAAATATGTTATTCCAGAGGCACAAGCACCATTTCTGATGGGCTCAGCAGTAGGTCCATCTTGGAGACGGTTGGCATTGGTTCTATGTGTCATAGGGGAAGTTTCTGTGAGAAGCCACCACTGCAGCCCTCCCACTACCAAAACCTTGCCATGCAAACCTGATACAGGCAATTAAAGTAACCACGAAATGCACCCATCTCTCTCCTCCTCAGAGTAGCCCACGCTGAAAGGAAGTGAGGTCACTCCACAGAAAGCTGCCTAGAAAGAAGCAGGTGGTATGACTGTCGTAGTTCTGCCAATCATTCTTTTTTGACATAGTCTAGTTCAAGGATATGAAAATTTAAGGTCAGTCATTTGTTAACTTTGGCTGCTGCACACCTCTGCTGGATGAAGAGAAGGATCATGGGCAAAATCTTAATAGAGAACTGCTTTGACAGAATTACATTGGGACGATGTAATGACTAAAGATGTGATGAACAGAACCTTAATTTCTTTTCAGGTGGAAAAGTCTGAAACAGTAAGAGTAATATGTTGATCTGTGTCTTTAAAATTCTAGGAGAATATGTGTATGCATGTGTCTTGGAATATGAGGTAGCTTGGACATGGGAAGATTAATTATAATGGCAGGAGGAAGGAAAGTTTAGCTATAAAATCAAGGAAGGTATATGAAAACATGTAAACTCTGAATAGAAGAGTCATAACTAAAAGTACAAGAAAGGGGCAGAGGAGTCCTAGGCATCTTCACTCTGGTTAGAGCCTAAATATATTTGGATTAGTGGGAAAACTAATGCAGCGAAAAGGACATGTATGTACACCTATTTTAGTTAGTCTTCTGTCTCCATTTCTTTTCAGATTGCTGTGAAGAGTCTTCCTCTGCCTTTTTCCCTCTATGCTTTTACATCCTTGAAGAGTTAAAATCTCAAGGTGAAGTGTGTGTCTGGAGCTCTAAGAGAAGGTGCATTTCTTCTTTGTTACACAATCTATGAGCAGGATGGAACCTTGGCCCTCACAAATAGGGAATCCATGTTTCAGTCTGGAACTACCCAGAAACCCTCTAGTTGAATGAAAAATAGATGGGTTTTTAGGATTGTGAGACAGTCTGAAGTCATGGATGCCATTTCCCATTGAAAACCCAGGATATTTCTGGGAAACGGCATGTGTCCAGTAAACTTTCTCTGATGGGCTTGAAAACTGGAACTGTTCTCCAAGTGTATGTTCAGAGGCCCCTGCCAAAATCCTGTATCTGGATGTTATTCAAACTTTTCAGGCTGTAATGATCCTCTGAGTCAGTAAAGTAGATTCCAACAAAGGAGACTGAGTAATGTCTCTTTCTATAATGAACTTTCTGCCATGGATGTCTGTAACTGACCCAGTCATGAGGTGACATATTTGCACTTGAACAGAATAATCACTTGCTGTTTGTTACTGATACAGCAATATTGCCTGATGCCCACTTTCTTATATGTTGTCTTTTTTCTAGAGGCAAGTAATTTCCTCATTTTTTGCCTAACCACATCATGCATTGTGAGTTTTATTCATGTAGTAGGGAAAGCTTTCCCTATTCATATAGCATAGAAAGCTCTCTCTTGTTTTCCTTTATCATTGGGAGTTTCTCTCTGAGTGCATTGAACAGAAAAGTGTTAATACTTACAAACAAACTTGTTAGAAAAACACAGGATGGTTTAAGCTTGTGTTAGCATAAGTCATTCTTATCTTTTTTGGAAACTTCTTGGGCTTACTTTCATCCATCATGCTGTTAAACATTGTCAAAACCCCATTCTTTGGAACTGCAAGATGATTAACAGGGAGAGCTTTATGAAACAAGAACTTTGTACAGTCCCATAGCAGCCCAAGCAATGTCCGAATTTATTTACATGCTTTATTTCAGGATTCAGTCATGAACATCTCAAATATGTTTTATTTGTGTCAGTCCTGCCAGAAAATGGACAGAGTGTCATCACAACATGTCATCCAGGCCTAGAGTTGTATTTTTCTGTTAAGCTGTTGTGACTGGGCTGGTACAAGTCCATACACCTGATATTATTCCCTTACTAGTTTGCCTATTAGTTGTCTTTCTAATAAAATTAGAGCATATTAAGGGAAAAATTTACAGATACACTAATAAAATTGCTTAGAATAGGAGAGTTTTGATATCAAATCACTACCAGTTATTAGTAATGCTTGTGATTTTTCATGAATAACCTAGATTCTGAAATTTTCTTATGTTTTAAGTCAGTTTGCATTTGGTGGAATTATGATAATGCACCGAGAAAGATGATGACCAGACCCAGAATCACATAATTCTTTTTTTTTTTCCCACTCAGACTTTGGAAAACTTCCCTTTAGTAAGGACTGTAAGAGCAAGCCTTTATTATTTGCATTTCAGAAAGGTAAAAGGGATTAATATGATACAGACAGCTTCAAAGGTCACAAGTTAAGGCCTTCATTGTCTCTTTTGCCCAAGTGCCAGTAAAATCAACATTTTCCTCAACATATAGTTTGGTCTGCTGTGCTCCTTGGCCAGAGTTTGAGTGGCCTGTTGAAATAATTTACAAGACTTCTTGTACTGTATTTACTTTGAGCTAGAAAGCAATACTTTGGTGGTATTCCAGAACTAAAATCACAAGTAACTCAGTCAAGTTTACAATAATTAACAATTGTCTCTATGAATTAAAAGAACTTGGCCAAATTCACTACTGACTTAAAATGAACCAAGGCAACCTGGGTCTGGGTACTTGCTATTGAAGCATGCACATATACCACTGAAGGGAGAATTTGAGTTATGTTCAATAACAGTACTGCATGAACTAGTGAAGCAAAATGGAAATGAAAGATAGCCTTACCAAAAAATATATTTTTTCTAAACAAAATTGTATACAACCTTTCCCCTTGGAAAAATGAAGAGAAACCTAGCAGTTCCATACTTTCAAAATTCTGGTTTTCCAGATCCAGCCTAGGTCTGACTCAGTTGGCTGAGCCAGGTAGTAGCTGGAATTCATGCATTCCAGTGTATAGTGCATGAGAGGTCAGCTTTAGGCCTCTATATCTCTAAGAAAATCTAACATATATAAGACTACATCTACTGTTTAATGCTCTAGAACATAAAATGGCCCTTACACAGAGTCAGGCAGAAAACCAGCTGTCATTACCACTTTCCATGCAGTCAGGCACAGTAGTGGGCTTTGTATAAATCCATGAATGATTTGGCAGGAGTTGCAGATATGACTCCAACTGTAATGCATCTTGGTCTGTTGAGCTGAGCCAGATTGAACTTCATTTCTCTCAACCTCCAGTAACATTTCAGTAAATGGTAATTTTCAATAATTACTGAGACTTTGCCAACTATTCTGATGCAGATTGCCTCACATCCCATGTAAAAGGCACATTGGTTGGACTCTGGATTTCTATGGCATGGAATAATTCAACTCATTGATGCATCTGACTATAACTATTTGTCTGGCCCTACAGAGGAATGTGAAATCCTCTCATGCAAACAACTAAGAATTAAATTTTCGGAGTTTTGTCTCCAGAGTGGGAGGCTTTCTTGGGAACAGATTTAAAGGATGGAGAACTAGACTAGAAGAATGGAAAAAAATAGAGGGATTTTAAAAAAGTTTTAAGTTTTTGGAACTTCTGAGATTTTCCATTACAAGGGCGTCTATTTGTAGATAACAAATACAATTTTAAAATTTAATTATGGCTTGATTCATTTGGGTTAAATAATAATGAATAGTAAATCAAACATCATAATATTTTATTTGTATATCTGTCACATCCAAAGCACAGGGCAGGGTAGAAGTTTGAGCAGTGTCTTCTTTTGAGCAGAGGCCCTATCTGTCTATATGTTAACCAGCACATACCAATAATACTGATTGTAGTATTTGGGGGGTTTTCCAGTACAGCTGACAGAGAAGACAGAAGGCCCATCTGTGTTTGTAATGAAGTGCTGCTTTTCCTAAATTCTGTGCTTTACCTGTAATCAGGTGAAGAACTGTATTTCAAGTATATGAAAAAGTAAATTTGCTTTTTTATCCAGGTGTTACACTACACTTTTATCATCCAAAAGGTTTTTTTCTCTTCCTCTTCTGTTGATATGTAATTGTTGTTCTACTTTAGGATCAACTGAACAAAATATGGTCTTGACTTTGGAAGGTACCTAGGAAATCCTAGCCATTTCTCAGAGATGGTTGGAAGTGACCAAAAAATGGTTGGTTTTGCCAGGAAATGTATAGGTTTTGTGTGCTCAATCTGATATATAATAATCTAAAGAAGGATTAACTAATCTCATTTTAAATGTATAATATGTCTTAGGGAGGCATTTATAGATCAGTTACTATTAAGCAGAAATAATTTTTTCCGAAGTTATTTTGAAAAGTTGTGCCATACTAGCTATCATTACTTCAGAAATATCTGAAATCTAAGTATTGCAGGATATTTTTGTCACTAGAATATGCAGAGCATGTAGGAAAAGTAAGATTCCCAGATTAATGTCAGCATTTTTATTAAAAATTTGCATTTGTGTAATCAGATTTTGAAATGTCATTCATAATGCTAAACAGATCACTCTTCAGTCTACATCCTGCTCTGGAAAGTCTTCTGCTACTGGCAGCTTATATAAATGTAGAAACTTCATAAGGATAGGCGTAAAGTTTCTGCTTCTTTGTCTGCAGATTTTCTGTAGTCTATTACAAGAAGAGACTGCACTTTTTTTCCTGTTGAAGACTTTGCCTTTTTGTTGTTGCTTTTTGTAGCTGAATGTTACACAGCCTCTAAAGTCTCATAGGTTATGGTTAAGTCTTCATTTTTGTAGACACATATTTATAGAACAAGTGGGTTACATACCACACCAGGAGAACAAACAATATGCCTTTTTTGCTGCTGTCACAAATGCCACAATATGGTGTAACACCTCATTTTGAAAACAAATCTCTTGATGACAGGAAGGATAACTTCATGTAGGATCTAGCACAGAAGCTACATGATCTTTGGACTTTTAGTGGTGTGTCACAACTATAGAATATGTTGCCAAGGAAGCTCCATTGTGGCTTGCAAGCTTCCAAATTATTCGTTGTGTTTGTGACCTTAAAGCATAATTCTGCTCATGCTTCAAATAAAGCCAGTCCTATTTAGGACATTAAAAATACATGGAGTTCAGCTAGAACTTTGCATCTGCATTGTTTTGTGTAAACTTATCAAGCTTTAATCTGTATCATCTATAGATGAAACGAGCAAATGGATTGCACTGTAGTCTAATCTAAATAATCCATACAGATGAGGAAGAAGAGAATGAGGCCTATTAAGTAATCTTAATACTGTTGGATACAGCTCTGTCTGACACAGCTGGGAAATGTTCACAAAGTGTTATTATTGCCAAGGACTGAGTATTGCTTTAGTGATAAATTGAACATGAGTTCTTGTTTTTTCAGTTCTTTGTTAAGTCTATTAGGCTGTTCTGCCTCTAAATGTTTGATCATACAAGGAAAATATTGTGAAGGCATTCAAGTAACAATAGAAATGAGACACTTGCGTTCTGTTTCTCAGGAGGGACAAGAGATGATGCAATGTGCAGATGGCCACACAGGCACTAAAGTGCCATCGTGGTAGGTGTCATATCAAACCCATCTAAATAGGATACATCAATATAATGAACAGAAGTCACTCAGGTAAATCTAATCCTAAATCAGCAGCAATTCTAGAAGTCCCTTCTGTGGTGACAGTCATACACTGAGTGAGGTGAACTGTTTCTTATATTCCAGTCTTGCTTTCATACGTAAGCCTGCTGAAAAACTGGAGAGAACCTGGGGGTCTAATGGCATCTTTATAATGCTTCTTAACTGATGGAGGTAAAGCAGTGTAAAGCCAAACTGCCCTTATTCTGTTAGCTAATTCTTTCTCTTGGCAGGTCAATACTTGGGAGAAAGGCAATTGAGCTTCTTCAGGCAAAAGGTTAGAATTTGACAATCCTTGCTGTTCAAAAATAAAAAGTAAAAATAAAAGAGAGAAAATAAGATTTATTATGTTTTGAATCTGCTACTGAGTGTATTATTGCCATGTTGTTTTTCCTTCCCAATCAAAGTCCAACAGATTTTTATTTTTGTGTGGCTTACCACAAAAAGTAATACATTTTTATTTTCTTTACTGAAAGGGAACACAAAAATGAATCATTTTTAGAAACTTTTTGGTTAAAAATAGATATGTCCCAACCCTTTTTCTCTTCACGGTATGTGAAATCTGGTCAAAGTGTAATATTTTTGCCTACTGTTACCTAGATTAAATTTCTCAGGGCAGACAGAATGTTGGAAGCCAGAAAATGAGTATCCTCCTGCTGCTTCATAAACAATATGACACCTAGCTGGGAAAGACAGAGCTTTATAGGAGCCCTGCTTTTAATGGTGTGTCCTTATTTCCCCTGTTTTTTGCTTTCAGTACTGTTACTGGAAAGTTACATGGGCTATTATAGTGAGCATGGTACAAAGCACGTATGTTTGAAGTGTGTATGCATAAGAATATGGTTAAACAAAACACCATGAGGAAGGAGGAAAAATTAAAATGAGGAAAAAAAGAAAAGGGGGAAGGCTATCTTTGGAAAAAACCAAGCAGCTATCCCTAAAAGCAACATTGCCTGGATTCAGGAAAAAAACAATGTAGGTTTATGTCTCTAACCCCTCTCTTTCAAAGTACTAACTAAAGCTGCAGTTTCTGATTTTTAGATCAGTTCCATGACTGTTTTGACTAGGTCAGAAGGTAGCTTGAAAAGAGGAGTTGGGATTGATTCCATCATTTGTGTTGGTGCCCAAAGAATTTGTCTAATCCCAAAAATATCTTACAGGGAAACACCCTGCCACCTAAAATGGACATTTCTTTTGTGCACAGTAATACTAGAGATGTGGTGGGAAACTATCTTCACATCTCTCCCATGTTGACTTGTTCCTGAATCAAAACATCTAGTGCACATTGCTAACACCACTGTATTAACAGCTGGAATTTCCTTGTGTCTAAGAAGAATTTTCTTGGGATTCTCTGAATAACAACTACCATATTCAGTGCTTAGTGTAGTCAAACTATCAACTACACAAAGGTGTGATAAAATTGAGGACTGTGATTGATTTCTGAAATGTTTTACAAATTTACTGAACATGAGTTATTAATGCCCTTGCCATATCTAACAGATGAACAGATTACAAAACTAGGGGGACTCTTGGGAATATAATTTTCCAGTGAAAAAAATGAACAAAGTACTATCCTAACTAATCCTCATTTGAGTTGCAGCCTTTAGTTTAGAAACAAGAAAATAAACAGAAATATACAGTAAAAGTAAATCTGCTAGAACTTTAGGTAATCCACTAGGTATTTATCCTCATTGCTTAATAAGAATCTGAGTTCTAATATAAATTTTTTAGCTCTGTTTCAAGAAACTGGATAGATTTTGCATCTTTATTGGGCATATTTATACTTAAAGGACCTCCAGTCACAATTTTATTCAAATACAGATAATCACACTCTGTGTCCAAGTACCCCTTGGACAGGATATCAGACTGCTCTCAGTCTCTCTCCACATTTCTGTGATATTTTTTATATTGTCCCTATCTGTTAATTCTCTTATAACCTTCTTTTTTGGGGGAGCTGGGGGGGAGGGAGAAGAAAGTGGGGAACAAAATGTAGTAATTTATCCAGGTTCATGCCCATACATACACCAGGAATCAATAGAGGCCAGTTTTAGGTATTATTTGAATTTTTAAATACACAAATGTAAACCTGAAGACTCTGCAGATCCCCCTCAAACAGCCAGCATAACAAACTGTATAAAATCCAGAAACAAGAGACTTTTAAGATCATAATGTCACGGTTTCAGAGCCTTCCTATCCCTTTAAGGCTTATGAAAGAATCCAGGACTTGCAAGGCAGTAAGGCACTATGCAATCATTCTCAGTTCTTCATTCTCTGCCTCAGACAAGTTCATCATGGCTGTAACCAAAGAGCTCACCTGTTTATTCTGGTTAAAATGTGCACATGGACCAAGGAGAAATAGGCTCAAGGAGTTAATTCAGTTCATGCAAAGAAAGGATCAACTGTGCATTTCTAAATTCCAGATGAAAGTGTAAACTCTGAGCTATTTACCTGGGTGAGAGGGATGAGAGTAGTGCTGTATTAAATAAAAGCTGATTAGGTTTTAATATCTCAGACTGGGGTTTTAGCCATTGTGCTTAATTTTTAATTTCTTGCATGCAGACTATAAATTAAAACGTGAAACCTCTTATGCGTGGTCTGTAAAACTTTGATACCAATGATGAACATCATAAGGAGAAATTTCAGAATTTCATATAAACTTTGTTTATTTTGTTTGGATACTGATAGGACCTGGCAGAGAAGCAGAAAAAATTATTTGATCATGGCACCTTTTTCAACAGATTTCTAGAAGCAAAATGTTTAATTTAAAGCAGTTTTGAACTGATTCAGACCTTGACTTCACAAGAGCTGCTCTAATGAAAAATTAATCACGTGCTGGTATAACCACTTTACAGGACAGAAGCTGATTTGTGAAATTCAAGCAACGGCAGTCTCCTTGTGCTCTGGCAGAATTCTTGTTTCCCCACTAAGGACAGAAGTTCTGTCATTTTCTGGGAAGGAGTGCATTAGGTAGCTCCACGTCTTATCATTCAAACAATCCTGGGATATGTTCTATTAAGCCTAATGTTGCATGTGGCTGGGATTCAGTCCAAAGCTTCTGCTAGTGTTTCATTTAACCATGCCTGTTCTATTCCTCTGTGCTTTGCACCATGCAAGCAGGAGCCCATCTTCATGGCTTAAGAAAACTCACACTGGCTTATTTCTCAGTTACTACAGCTGGGCAGCCTCATCCTGACTGCAATAGGGTCTTTTGAATACATGGGGGGAATGAGATACAAGTTCCTTCTTGACTCGCTAACAATATGCCAAAAGGGCATCATTTTAAGTTACATTCTGCAGGTTCCCGCTATCCCTACAACTGCATTCAACTGAAAAATCTCTTTTTGCTAGTACTCTGTAACAGATGTTGTTTAATGCAATTACAGGAGATCACAGCTGTTCTACATTTGACTAAAAACTTTTTCCAGAAAGTCACAGAAAGTTTTGTACTGAGCTAAATTCCAGTCTTAATAAACAAGTTAAATAAAACCTCCTAGAAACTCCTTCATATCTTGATGCACTCTCACTTATCTCCAAATATTTCCCTCGTCATGCTCTTCTCAATGCAAAACAATAACAAAATTATGTTTGTTTTTATTAGGTCTGCCAGCACTTGGAATTGTTCAACAGTCATTGAATGCACATGAGCTATGAACGTTGAGGTAGCAGCACCTGAAAATAAAAAGGTTTTTTGTGTAATTATTGCTTATTGAGAAATTTGACGCATGAAAAATTCACTGCTGGGAAACATTACTGTGGCTCAGCTGTTCTGCTTGTTTGCACCGTCTTATTCCGCAGTAAACATGGAAGACTTTAGTAGAAGATAAGTAAATAACCGCATGTTTATGATTCAGTGTCATGTGGAGAAACGGTGTGGGGATTGCTGCCATGCTTTATCTGCTCAAGGGTGGCTTATTTGTGTTTCGAAACACTGAGATAACAAGTCTTCCAATATTCTAGCCAATAATCTTTTATTTTTTCACAGAAGAATAATTGCACAACAACGTTTTTGGCATTTGCACTTCATTGATTTATGTAAACTCAGAGTACTTCCCTCTTTCACAAACCAAGTTGCCTCTAAGTATCTCTGTGTCAGAGATGATAGCCTCAATAACCTTTGCTTAGCTGAATGAGATATTTTCTTGAGAAAGAAACACTTGTCTTCTAGACTCAATACAAATTTGAATGTCCACTCAGTAGGAAATGTCAACATTTCATTGCTTGATTTAAATTCCTATCAGAGCAAGTAAGTGAAATACAACTTTTCTTTTTGTTTGCAATGAAGCATTTCAAAATAGATACGCAAAAATAACCAAAGCTTGTCATGTTTTTTATTCTTAAATTAAAATGACATATACCGATACCGACAAAGGAAAATGTTTTGATTTGGTTTGTTGAACTGACTAGAAATATTTCTTTTCATTTTCACACTGAAATGTGCTTTTCTGGAGTTGTAAATTATCTCCTGGGTATACAAATTGCTTCTCAAGAATGGAAGCATTGCCATTCTACACTCTGAGGTGGCTTCCTAGACCTAGAAATTTTCCATGAAGCATTAAAGCACTTAGTTGAATAACTGCATTGTATTTTGTGGGACTTGGTCAGAGCCATATTTCATGTGTGTGAATTAGATATGTGAGCCTAGAGTCTCAGGAAATATTGTGTGCTGCAGTTAGCCTTATATTTTTAAGTTTCTCTTCTTATTTTGACCCCTTTCTGTGCTTGTTTAGTATTTTCTTTTCTGTAAATTCAAAACTACTTCCAAAGTGTCTCCCTCCCTCCCTCTCTCCCTCTCTCTCTTCCTCTCAGCCACACTTTTTCCTTTCTTTCTCCCCTCCTTCCCTTCTTCATTCTTTCCTCCTTCTCTTTCCTCTTTCTCTCTTCCTTCTGTCCTTCCTTTACCACATGTAACTTCAGTATTGATCGTGAATATAACCGTTTGGCTGCCTTGGTTGCTAAATTCTTGAACAGTTAAAGTGCTCACTGGCTCTGGTCTTCTGTAATAATTTATCATGACAATTGTTTCAACATTCAGTGGTAACATGGCATTGTCTGCTATGACCTCTTGTTGGGGTTTAACCCCAGCCAGCAACCAAGTACCACACAGCCACTCGGTCACCAGGGGGTTCAGGGAGACAGTCAGAAAGGTAAAAGGGGGAAAACCCCTGGATTGAGATAAAGACAGTTTAACAGGGAAAGCAAAAGCCATGCACACCAGCAAAGCAAAACAAGGAATGAGTTCAGTGCTTCCCAAGGGCAGGCAGGTGTTCAGCCATCTCCAGGAGAGCAGGGCCCCATCACCTGAAATGGTGACTTGGGAAGACAAACAGCATCACTCCAAATGTCCCCCCTTCCTCCTTCTTCCCCCAACTTTATATACTGGCCATGATGCCACATGGTCTGGAATGTCCCTTTGGTCAGTTGGGGTCACCTGCCCTGGCTGTGTCACCTCCCAACCTCCCATGCACCCCCAGCTTCCTCACCAGTGTGGCCTAGGAAAAGCAGAAAAGGCCTTGGCTCTGTGTAAGCCCTGCACAGCAGTAACAACTCTATTATCAACCCTGTGTGCATCAGAAATCCAAAACCTATCCCTGTACCAGCCACTGTCTACCCCAGCCGAAACCAGCACATCTGTGCAGAAATCCTCTTCCCTCAATACCACAGCATGCTTCAGAACAACTGCTCTCAGTACTGCTGCCTGTTAACATGGGGGGAAGATGGAAGAAATAGCACAGAGTCTTTCCCCAGATCTTGGGACGCCCTTCTGCCAGTCTATAGCTCTCTGGCTCAGTTACCCACAGCCTTGGGTCCAGATTTCACAGCACCCCCTAGTTAATTTACTGATCTGCTCCACTACATTTCTTCCTGCAATCATGATGGTTGTGTATAATGTGACACTCAGAATTAATAAAATATTGCCTGTTGCCTAGACTTACAATATTAATGGGCAAAACTGCAATAACCATTAGATTTATTAGAGTCTGCCATGCACATTTGTAATATGGAAACAAAAATTTGGAATATAAAAACCACACAGATGCAGAACATTTTACAACATGTATTTGAGGCAGTTTAGAATTACTGCTAAAATATTCCAACATGTGGAGAAAGACAGATTGTCTAGTTTCAAACAACACTTATGAATAAAGTCATAAAAACTTGATTATATAGACTGAAGAAAATCTTAGCCGTGGTCTCCCAAGGGCTAGTCACAACAGAAATGTGATTAAATCTGACCAGCAGGAGCTTCTGTGTGACACTATATTAGAGAACTAAGCAACCAAGGTCTGTCGTATTAAGAATTAGTTCTGCGACAAAATTACGTTTTTTAAAGACTGTCAGCTGTGTGGCATGTCAAAGAAGCATTATTATTTTACAGTAAAGAAATCTAGTGGATAGATTTCTATGCAAAAGCGCACAGCTATTGACATGAAGTTCCAAGGTCTAAACCTTTTCTTACCATTAATTCTTGGGTAAGTAATGCCACATTGGGCTGTTTCCTGTATTTCTTTGGTTAAAAAGAGACAGTGGGTATTTTTCTTGTTGGTGTCAAATATTCTGATTAGGTAGTAAATCTGCCATCTCAAGTGTACACCACTGAAAGGAAGAGTATAGTGATGAGTGTTTGTAGAAGCCTAGTAAACAAGCTTTAAAACACAAAACTTTATCCAAATATTGAAGCCAAAGGAGAACTTAAGCAAAAGTCAGAGCTCAATTCAGCTCTCACGGAAGAAGGAAATGCTCTTTCAGACTGCTGGTTTAAAAATCAAAAGGAGAATTTATCTGAGCTTTGCTTTTCTTATTATTAAGTCAAGATCCTAAAAATATCAGGGCACTGTCACAAATAGAGCTGGGCAGTCTATTTTTAAGGAAAATTTATTTAACAAAACCTTTGTATGTTGTGACTGACACTTTAAGTTCAGTGACCACTCCTGCCTTTGGCAGGATCTCAGGAAGGGCGGGAGGGCTTAGCAGATGATAGAAAATGTCTGGAGCTCCCAGAAGTACTCTTTCAGATCAAGCAATTGGTAAAAGAGAAAGAAATGAGCAGGGCTATTTTAAGACTCTACTTGGGGCAATCTGAGAGAAAAAACTGAGGGAAAAAGCAGTGGAAAGACAACTCTGAGATGGAGAAATGTGTTACACAAGGAAGACACTGGAGAAAACTTGCTAAAAGTTTGACAAGTAGGTGAAATCTGAGGAATAGAAACTATGATAGCCAATGTTTTCAAAGGGTGACACGTAAAATGGGAAACTGGAATGAAAGCACAAATGGATGGTAGGCTGCAAGAGCCTAAAAAGCATTTCCCTAGGAAGGGCTCCACAGGTCCTTAGTGTGGCTTTGTGTACTTGTAACTGTGCACTGACAACAAGGGTAGTGTTCATACAGGACTGTCACGTCATGCTTTTCCAGGTGATCTGTGCCTCCTAGCCAGCCTTCTGTCAGGAGGTGCCCTCAGCTTGTAGCAGCTAAGCAGGGCAAGGATCCTGTTTGAGGGCTGCCTTTGGGATTGTGGCTGCTGCCTGACCAGACAGCAGGACACACACTCTGCCTGGTCCAAGGCAGAGCACGACGTTCCCTCTTAGCAGCCATCCCCACACAGCCTTTGCAGCACATCTTCTGGGGCTGGGGGTCCTGGATGTGCTGGAGCTGCTCTGAAGGAGAAGGGCAGCTCTGGATGGGGACCCCTGTTGTCCTCCACGGTCTTTGTCTGATGTCTCTTCAGGCTGAATGCAAGCTGGGCTTTTATGTCTGTTGTGTGATATTAAAAATATATTTGAGTGGCCCAGGAGGGGCTTGCTGATGGTTTGCCATCACCTCAGAGACTGCTATTTGTTACTGTGTGTGTTGGAACTGGATTGGCACAGGCTCTGTATCTGCTCCTTGACTTGGGAATGGGTTGGCCACGCTTAGATGTTGAGTGGTTCTTGTGAATATATGTTAAAAACACCTCCTTTCTGTGAACTGCTTTCTGGACAAACCATATCTACAAGAGCTCACCTGCTCTTGTAGATAATATATGCCATGGCATTTCACACAGATATTTTCAGAGAAGAAAAGCAAAAGGCTTATGTGCTTTGTAAGGATATACGGAGAAATATTTTTCCTTAATAACTGTGAGCAGGTGATTCTCTTGAAACACACATATTGGCAATTTATGTCACGTTTTGTACTACACCTTCAGAGCAGATTAAAAAAAAAGTCCAGGGTCTCTGTGAGAATTTGGGCATCGAGCTTGATTAATGAGTTCTTTAAACTCTGAGACCATATTTTCATGCAAAAAAAACCCCAAAAAACCCAAACAAACAAAAAAAAAAGGCACCAAAAAGAAAACAAGCAAAGTAAAATAACTCTAGAAGACTGCCAGTGGGAAGTATGGGTATTTAATTTCTGTAGTACTTGCTTTCATGTACTCAGAAAACTGTATTTCTTTTACCCAAAAGAGAGAGGGAGGAAAAAACCAAGGTCATAATGAAACTTAAAAGGAAAGGCTGCTCCAGAAAAAATATTAGTTCTGAAGAATATTGGAGTTGTCATATGGTTTGAATGCTGACACATTCTTAATAAATTTTAATGTGATGAGGTTTTAAACTATAGACAGATTGGTCTGCAAGTTGTTGGGCCCTGCATTTGAATGTCTGCTGGAATGTAGGGCAGAAGAGGTGGAAGAGCAGCATAGGCCTCTGCCTACTGTCTATGTTCTATGAGCTATTTACATTTACAGAGAAGCAGATAAGGAATGCTTGCCAGTCCTGCTCTGCGGAGAGTTTATAACCTCTGTCAGGAGAACATAACAGGCAGCTGGGGAAACAGCTACATTTTTCCAGCATAGTCTGATATCCAGCTGTGTCTGATCAAGCCTTTAGAATGCTGTGAACCATTTTCACATCTGAAAATCTTTTCATATACCTACATTCTCTGAATTTGTGCCTTTTTCTAATTGAGACAGACTGTGGTTTGTGAGAGGTTCCCACAGATCCCTCAAAATCTGAAATCATTGTAGATTCCAAGTCCTATTTTGTTTGGGAACTTCTGTTCATAAAATGAACAATATAATCTGTTATTTGTATTGTTAGGATAGCTTGTTGTTCAAAAAAATAATAAAAAACCCTCACTCCAGGAAGTCCCATAGAATAGGGAGGAAAACATTTGTAGTTTAAAATTTGGAGTTTTCTATCACATCAAGAGAATTGCTGTCCTGTTCACATTTCTTCAGCATTTTCACCTTGGAAATACCTGGGGCATGTTTTTCAGTTACAAAGACAGGGCCCCGTGGCTGAACATCATGAACCTGATGCTGACCTTTTCCCCTGCTCTCAGTGAGGGGTTGACCTTTTATCACAGCCTTCTCTACTGGGTAACCTTATATTACTCTTAAGCATCATGGCCCCATGACCCTGCAAGCCTGGGAGTAATGTTCTAGTCATGGTTTTAGAAATCCCAGTGCTTTTTCATTACCACCTTTGCCATCTTCCAGTGTCTTCACTGAATCTGAACGTTACTGCCCTTGCAATTCAGTGCCAGCCTCTAGGACCTCCAAACTCCTTGTCTTTCACAGTGTATAAATGCAAAACATACCGAACATGTACTTTCTGTGTAAGAACATTATTTCAGATGACTGTCTGGCAAAGAAAATGTTTCTGGATTGGAAAAAACAGACTAGCTTGCAAATGTTGCCAAAAGCACTGAATCTTTCTTGAGGGCAGACACTTTGGATACTTCAGCTGGCAGAAAATCATTGAGGGATATTTTTCAAAATATAAAGTTCTGTCCCTTTGAAAAATTCTCAGTTCTTTAGAAAAATGTAAAGTGTATTCACACAATTCTGGAACCCAGCCACCTGCCGCTGCTAAAGTAGGAATAATTATTTCAAATCAAAATTGTACTTTGTATTTTAATGCTACTCATAAAATGGACTGAAGGAAGCCCTTGCATTTGACTAAGAGTCTATTTTTAGGCAACCTATTCTATTTTAGGCTGAAAATAGAATTTCCTATACACAGGAACCACATTTTGCCTCTGGTGTGTGTGTTTATGTCTGGGCAGGCTTGGATGTGACTACTGGTGATGGATGAATTATCAGTTCTGCACTCATGGCAAGCCACACTCATACCGTGCTGGAAGCGTTATGATGAGCTGCTGAAATGCTGAACCCAGAGTCTTAGACATAAGCCCAAAAAAATAGATATCTGTCTGTGTTGTGGGCACCAATTCTGTAGGCATTCTCTGAATTGCTTTTGGAATGTGGCATCCTTGCTGGCTGCTAGCTCTTTGGGCTTTTAGAAATGTTTTTGGATGAATTATATAAAAGTCTGCCCTTTCTCCCCTTTGTTCCATATTTTTGTTCATGTATTTCCTTTCATTACACACCTCTGTGAGGAAAGTTCAAATGGTCGGGGGAGAGGAGAAGTAATATAGGCTGTTGTATTTGTGGACAGGAACAATAAGGATCATGTTGAGTACTGTCTGCCTCGTTCTGCTGAGCTGACCTATAAATTATCATTACACAACTTTGTAACATGAGCTATAAAAATAAGTATTGAGAAATGAATAGGTCAGAGAATAAGAGTGAGTTCATTCTGTTGTGATTTCAAAACCACAATAGTTTCCCCCTTTCCTCTTCTCCCCACAGAAGCAGAAATGAAATTATGTCATTTTACCTAGGTTCGTCTGTCAGATTTTCCATAATTCATTGGTAGATTCAAGAGTTCAAGCAGTTCAGGAGTAGCTTACCCTCTTTATTCTTAACCTGTTCTGGTTTTTTCTTTTTCTAATTTATTGAAAAACAAATATTTTTCTTAATTGGATTTTTCAAAAGGGTTTCTTTTTTGTAGATGCTTTTGAAAGAGCCTACATTGAGAACTTTCCAGACAGTAGTTTAACTACACAGAAGGTACAGTATATACATATCAATGTCAGTGCTGCTGCATTGGTATGAATGCAGTTCTGCACAGTCTGGATGTATTCACTACTCAGAAAGTGGTTTTGTTTTTTTAACTCACCCTTAGCTTTTTAGTAGCAAAAGGTGATTATTAATGAAAAAAATCTCTTGTACATCTGTGGTTCTTAAAATATGAAAATAAGAAAAGATTACTGATTTAGTAAATGGAAATCCAAAGATTCCTAAATGCTTGAATCCATAGGACTGTGAAATGGTGTTTTCTAAAAACCAAAACAAGTGAATTAAGTCCCTCAGACACATTCAGAGCACTGAAAATATATACTACGCAAGTCACTGTAGCTTTTGAAGATGAATAATGTGGCAACATAAAACATTCTTCTGTGATATCCAGATGCAGAGAATGCAAGACAGTGCAGTAATAGAGGCCATTAAGCTGCCATCCACATGGAATGATGCAGCTCAGGCAGAACAGCTCATGGAGCAGCACATCTGGGTAATACTTGGCCCCTGTGGATGCAGCTGTAATGATTCTACTTTTCAAGCCCCCTCATATAGCAATAGTTGAGAAATTGAAGTGCATAGTTTAGACAAGAGATGGGAGGTTGAAATCCTTGTTTTGGAATATTTAGAACTGCAGGAGGCAAGCTAAGAGGAGAGGAAGAAGTATCACTGCTTAGAGAAACGATTCTGAATCAGAAGGAATCTAGACTATTAAAATCACAGTTTAAAAGCAGTCTAATAACTCTGATACTTAAGTGTTCTTTCATATTAGGTCCTGCTGTTTATTCAATGACTTTTTTTCAAAAACTGGTGACTACCTGAAAATATAAATGTCAGTACCAAAGAAAGGCTCATCCCAGTTTATCTCCAGGTAACTCTTAGGACAGTTTAGTTATACCAAGTCACCATCTAATCTTGAAATGCTTGATTCTGTTTTTGTGAACAGTTTTAAAAAACCATATTCATGTCAGAAACTTGCTCCAGCAGAAACTCAGTATTTTCCTGTTACCACCGAATGCCATAAAACCTGAGATAGAGAATTTTCTCTAGTTTAGTCTCTATGTCCCCATGATTCCAGCCTTCACAGTGTGGGCACCAGGCTTGAATAGTCAGGTACACTCCTATCAATCATGGAGATATAACTGAGGTCCATATGAGCTGGTTCTGTGTGCAGAGACAGCTGGTTCTTTCCAAGCCTACATCAGCCTCAGCCAGCAGAGAGGCCACCTGAGTGATCAGGGCAGCTGGGGCTCAAATGGGAGGCCAGATGCTGTGGCTGATGTGACAATGTCCTCAGCTGGCTGAGCTTTCACATGAAACATGGAGGGATTCATTACCCTGGGACTGAGCTGATGCCAAGAAACTCAGTCATACTCCTTAGGCACTTTTTCTGTAGTGGACAGTGAGAGATGGGCTCCTTCAGAGTGCAGTTACAGGAATAACTCTCTGATGCTTTTCCTCTGACTCATTCTTAAAAGCAGCCTATCAGTCACCATTGACTCTTTTGGGAGCCTGGCAATACACATACCCCCAAAAAATCTCTTTGCTAAACGACTAAGGAGAAAGGTTCTTTACCATCACTGTGAATCATCTTGCTGTGGCCAAGTAACTTTTAGCTGTTGAAACAACTAAGTTGGATATGTCTTAAGCCAGTTTCTGATAAAATCAGGAATAAAACCAAAAAATCCTAATTCACAGATTTTTTTTTTCCCTGTAACCATTGTAAAACACATTGTACTTTTCTACCTCTGGGTATTTTTGATGATTTCAACTTCCTTCTGAAACCCAAACACAAAGCTGCTTGCAGTATATGACTTTCAGATATACAAGGATGTACTGATATAAATAGGGAACCAAAGAGGGTTTGTAATTTTTTAAATATTTATTTAATTATAAGGAGCACATTTGCAATAATTGAAGATTTGGGTTCAGTGAAAAACTGTTTTCCGTAAATGACACTCAGACGCGTTAAATCATATCAGAGGGAGCACATGTGCTATTCTGGGAGATGTGCTAGGGACTCTGTCTTCAGCTTGTCCTTTGAAGAGTCCCAGTGCGCATGGAGGACACTTGAATGTTTAGAATTATTTTACATGATACAGCACCCTCTGATTTCCTGTGTCACTTTTAATGATTTATCTCTTTTTGTTCAGACCTTCTAGGGTGACTAGTGTATGGTCTTCACATTCCATTGAGGAATGGCAGTTTGATCAGAAAATATTAGCTCTCCAGAGAAGAAATACAGGAACAGTTTTTCAGAATGTTTATATTTTTAATCTGCTTTCCTTTCCCAGGCTTTACCTTCCTTTGACAAGGTTTGTGATTCTAGCCTAAAGAGCTTCTGGATTGTTGCCTATAATTTTCTTATGGGAGTAGCTGTTGTGAACCTCCTGCTTTATCTCTCTCAGTGCATAGATGTCTCCTCAGCTTTTTCCAGGGAAACACATCAGTTCTTAACCTTAGTGAAAAGCCAGATTAAATGATCCAAGTGCCACACGTAGTAAATTGCAGCCCATTTTTCCCTTGTGGAATACCGCACTCATTGTTTCTGGCAGATAATGCTCAAGTTTTCTCTACCAGGCTTCCCATACCTGGCAGGGTGTATTGCATGCCCTTTATATCTCCGGATATTTATCAGTTCAACAACCACCTTCTGGTGAACAAAACTTATGATAATTCACTGATGGTGACTGAAGAGGTGAAGTATTGACAGGTGTAAAAGGGAAACCTTACCTAAGACATGAGATGTCTTAGAGCAGTTTTCCCACCTGAGTTGGGCAGATGCTCTCCTCCCCTCATGCCCCCAATTCTACTCCTATCTGGCTAATTTTCTTGCCTTACTAATAAAGTTGTTTATCTATTCTAAAATCCTGTTTTGACTTTGCATTGGTCAAATTCATGCGTTCCAATAAGACATGTGACAAATCCTTCAATAATTTATTTATTTTCATAATTTGAATGTGCTATATATATATTGGACTTGGAAAATTGCTATTCTTTTGAAGTGTTAAGGCACTCTGAGGAGTGCTGGTAGATACTATCTGTCTGTACACGGTGCATTCCAGAAGGTTGGGGCAGTATATAAGAATAGCAGCTCACAAGGGCTGCAAAGTGCACAGGACCTATGGAAAGGGGGTGAAAACTTGAATTGCTCTGGTACTTTGAATGGGTAAAGTAAATTTTCAGCTCTGTTTCAGTGAAGTTTTAAAACTAGTTCTTGACTTAAAGCATGTGAATGCCTTACAGAAATTGGGAAGATCATGGCTGATAGAGAAATTCAGAACAGATTTAAGTGCTTTGTCAGACTGGTGCTTTGAGATAGGCTATTCTAATGGAGCTCCAGAATGTGCAAATTGAATGCTTTTCCACTTTCAATTTTCTAAGATTTCTACCATAAATGCAGAACTTTAGATGCTGAAAACCACCTAAATAGCATAAGCACTTTTGAAAATGTACCCAAAATTTCCAAGGGGAAAAAAAGTCATAATTGTGAGAAAAAAATTAATCTCAGAAATCTTGAACTTACAGCCAAATAAAAAAGGTTGACTGCTTCAGTGGCTGTACTTTATCTAAAACTGACTTCAAATATGTGTTTCCTCTTGATTGGATTTGTAAAAAAGCTTTTATTTTGTGTTTGCAATATGCCCATTGTTCTTGATTTCTGTCACTGAAGTTTTTCAAAAAGTGTTGTTGGAAAAGGTATATAAGCTTGAAGAATTATCTGGGTAATCAATTGATACTCATTTACATTTAATAACATCCTGTTGTTCCTGGAAGCACACTTCCTGTAATAAAAGGACATCTCTCTTTGGGTTTATATGCACCAATTTGATTCAACCTTCTTCTGGTGTGAATAGATATTACAGAACATGCACGCTCTCCAGTCTGTTTGTGTGCACTTCCGTTTGGAACAGTCATCACCATTAATTTTGGTTTGGGTTTTTTTTGTCATTACAGTAGGCAAAATAATTTCAAAATCAAGATCCTGTATATATACTTTTCACCATAAAAGCTTTCTTTTGAAGCTTGCTCTCATAGTTTCTCCTATTAACATGGCTATTCTTGGACTCAAATTGCAATTGCATGTCTGATCTTTTCTTTGTGTACTGATTACTTCTTGCTTCATCACTCCCATCTCTTTTATAAAGCCAAAATAACAGCTTGAAAGTCAGCTTCCATCTCTCTCATCATTGGATTCATCAGCTAAAATGTAAAAGATGCCTGGGAAAAAAACAAGTCTTTCCTCAGTTAATTAAGGATGCACTTTCTATAATTAATACAAATTATCATTTAAACAACTTTAAGAAAAGGAAACAAGGAAAATTTCTTGGCCAATGAATATCAGAGTTCTGCCAATGCACTTAAGGAGGTCAAATGACCTGAAAACATGCCTAAACCCTCATATGGTAAAATAATAAAAGGGAGCAAGAATTCCTGTATAGCGTTCCAATTTAACTGTGCTGAGAGATTTCTTAAAGAGAAATATGGTATGAGGGAGGAGGTAAAAATGTAAGAAGACAACAATTAAATTAAATTTTTTTTTTGTGTCTTCCAAAATGAACAGCTGTAATATGTTATTGCATATTGTCCTCTGTTATATTCTTTCTTGACATAGATAAGTTTCTGACTAATTGAAGGCTAATTAAAAAGGTTTTCCATCTTCTGCTTTTCCTTGTTACAATTTCTTATGGACACAGATATTCTGTAAAGCAATGCCATACTATAAAACCCATTGATAAAAAAAAAAGGCATTCCCATTTTGTTTTGAAAATACCCTGCATAAAGATATCGTTACCATTTTTTAAACCTTCACAACAGGCCTCATCTGGTGAAGTCAGTGCAAGTCTTTCCACTGACATCAATGGGCAGTGGATCAGGTCTCATTTATGTCCTACTTCTAACTGTGTTTTGTCCATTCTTTTATTCTACAGTGTTTTCATGCTGAGATTTGTTGAAGTTGATAGAGGTAATTCTTGCATTTCTTTGTAATTCTACACAAGTGACAAATACCGTGTTTAGAAGCATCTTTTAATAGAGTGAGTTTTCCAGTTAACAATCCTATAGAAAGAACGAAGAGAAGGAACTATTTGTAATGAGAAGATATAGATCCACAGGATAACTGTGTAGGAACAGTTTTGGCTAAAGACCACCAAACCCCAGAAACTTCTAATATAAAAGCTGCCATGCTTCAAGGTTTCACTTTCAACTTTTGTATGTAGAAAGCTGCTGCTGTGCTTTCAGGGCATACCCCATCCACCACCTTGGACTTAATGTCAACCCTAATAGGCACTGCTTTATTTGATGTCTGCAAGACTTTAAAAAAAAAAGTGGTTTTCCTAGAGATTTTTGACACATAGAAATGATGCACTTACCTCAGTGTGAATGTTCTGCCCTTTTGATAAAAAATATGGTCTATAGCTGGCCAAAGCTACTCATACTAATTGTCTATTCTGGAGTAATTTTGGATTTAAGGAATGAAGAGCCTGCTGATTGCCAGTTTCTGCAGTGGAGGATGGTCAGGTTTTTCCTTTGGAGGGTAGCTCTGGAGGAGAGAGAAAGGAAGCATGAAGAGCTAGAGCAAGATACAAGAGAGCTGTGGCATCTGGGGTGGATTAGCCTAATGACTCTCTCAATTTTGCTAAAATCTTGATAATTCAGTGATCAGATGATCCTCAGGAATGACAGAAGGAGGAACTGAGACAGGCTTGCAGCTTCTCTCACAACAGTGATGGGAGAGTGGTAAACAAAGGTCAATATAGGTCTTCCAGTCTTCCTGTAAAAAACAGTATCTTTTTTCACACTGAAGCGTTGCTGTGCATCACATTTCGATTGCCTCTAAAAAAAGAACAAAATACCTTCCCCCATCAGTTCCCCATCAGAATACAGTAATGAAATGCCCAGCTGCAGATACAGCAAAATTCATTCCAGTTTTGCTCAATTATTGTCTGTCTCATCTTTAACAGATGGCTGGACGATGATGTCTGCAGTAATAAAAATATTAAAAACAAAAATTGCCAACTGAATTGGAAAACTGACTAATTTCTATTTTTATAATGTGGTACATGAAGCTATTATTTCTCGAGCCAGTAATGGCCATATTCAGCAACAGCCATGTGAGAACATTTAGTGGAGAGAAGAAGCAGTACTGGATTTCTCCATCCCTTGACTTCTGGGAAGAAAGGGCACCTCACAGTACCTGTAAAGTAAATACATACACATATATATATACACTGCTTCCATATGTTATTAAGAAGAAAGGTTAGCTGTAACATACTGCTAGCAGTGAGACAGATTGTCCCCTGCTGAGACAGAATATGTCTGAGGTTTGCTTCGGCACTGCTTGCACAAAGCCACATATGTTGTGTGGCCAGCACTGCACGTCACTTCCATGCTTACAGTGAGAGAGATGTCTTTGGAGCTGTCGGTAGCATGGAGATGCTTTTGAAAGAATATGGTCTTCATTTGCATTCCAAGTTCTCCCCTTGCTCCCTAGTATATACTGGGGTTTTAGCTGTGGGAATAGAATAGAATAGAATAGAATAGAATAGAATAGAATAGAATAGAATAGAATGCAAAATTGCTCAGGTAGACTTTTTTTCTCCTACAGGTTTTATGTTCTGAATTATACAAAAATAGAGGCTAAACTAGTCAAGTACTGAGAGGTGACAGAAAGTGATGAGCAAATGATGCTGTCAGAATATTTGCTGGATAATGGCATTAATTCTCTTTATACTGGATAGATCTCTAAATGACAGAAGATCATATGGCACTAGTTCATTCACTCATGTCAGCAATATTTCACTCCTGGAGAGTGAGATTCTATCACTCTATCATTGAGATGCATTGTTGTATTGGGAACATCTGTGAATTTTCAACCTGCTCAAAACATAGATTCAGGCTTTTGAAAGGAGAAGTGATTTTCAGAGCTCTGGTTTAATAGCCCATTGTTTGAAATACAGATTCTGATTTTCATTAATTGCTAAACATCCTTCTTGGACTCAGACTGCACAGTGATATCTTGATTATCTCAGATAATCCTATTGTCAATATCCTGACATTTAGAACATCCAAACAGTTTAGCAGTTGTTACATATGTTCTAGCAGTAATATTCTCCGTTAAATGTCTGTCCTAAGATTATATTGAGATTTGGGTGTTGGCTCTTTTAATTAGAGAAATTCACTGGCCTACAAAAAGAGCAGTTTTGATTTCTTTATGGAAAGTGCATGAAGAATTCTACATCTGGCATCTCAGATCTTATGTTTAATTAGCATAACACACAGTATTAAAGAGAACAGCCTCTTCATTTTTTTCATCTTTCAATGTCAAATTCTGTTCAACAAGGGGGTATGAAGAAATGTGAAATATTGTCTTGCTGTTTTGTGTATGGCTCTTAAAATTTGTAGTACACTAATTAGGTTATTTCAGCTTCTATGGCCAGAAAATTAATTAGTGTATTGTTCGGATGACAGAAGATGCACAAATCAATTTTTACACATCTTATCCCTTACATTTGGGAAAAAAAACCCTTTCCTGAGTGTTGGGGATAAAACAGAATTTGTATTTGTTGTTCTTTTTTTAGCTAGGACTGTGCACACCTTCTTTATTGGTTTATGTTCAGACCTACCTACTGAATAAGATTTTTGCTCTCCCCTTGCCATTCACTGTAACCTGACAACTTATCACAGTTTAGGAAGGATATTCTCCAATTTAGTGTTCCCACTGAAACTATGTGCCTCTCACTCACTTCCCTCTCCCCCTGCCCCTGCCGGTGGCTTGAGGAGAATTGGAGGCACAAAAGCTAAAGAGCACGGGCTGAGATAAGAACAATTTACTGGAAATGACAATGAGATAAGAAAACGAACAGTAACAATACCAATGACTGCAGACCACAACTCAGAAGTGGGCTCTTCCCTATTCCTGGAAAATTATGTGCGGTGGTATAGAATAACCTCCGGGTCCTGGCCATACCTCTCCTGGCTACTGCAAAAATTAACCCTGTCCTGGCCAGAACCAGGACACAACTATAGTGACAGGTTTACATTTCAGTGGCAGAGAGGGATGAACCAAAGCTTTGAAAACCAGAGCGTTGCAGTCATTCTTTTTCCTATTCATCCATTTTAAATACAAATGCAGAATGCTACTGGCCAACTTTACAACAATGTGAGAAAAAATGCATGTGTGCAAAAGTGTTTCAGAACTACCAATGCAAAGACTGACAGAAGAGAAATTACTTAGTCTTGTTTTTCTGTTTTCCAGGTGATGCTTGCCATTTCATTATCTCTAAGAGAATATAAAATACCTTTCTGTGTGGCTTTTTCCATTAAGGACTATATTTAAATCTGAAATTGCTTTAGAGATCAAAAATGGACTTGGACTTGTCCTTTATCTACAGAATATGAACTTTTAAAATAAGATACTCCCTGCCTTCTGCACTTTGTCACTAAAGGTTTTGCTGAGCTAGACATGGAATTTACATATTTAACAGCCATTAATTTCTCCAGTCTCCTGTTTATCTCACTTAAGCATCACACAGTAGGCAGGCAGTTCCACACCTTAGTGATGTCTTCAGGCAAGACACATCTGCCACTGCTTCCTTTGGACTTGCCAAAGGAAGGTTTCATTCATGGTCTATACTTCCTATATTTGAGAGGTGATGACCAGTCAGTCCCCATCCACTTTTATCTTTTTTGCTACTCATGATTTTATAAAGCTTTGTCATATTTTTGCCCAGCTGAGTCCTTACCAGGCATGAGAGCACCAGGTACTTAAGTGCTCCATGTATGCCAGCTGCTGCACACCCTATTGGTGCTGCTGCCCCTCTCTGTACCTCTTCCAGCTGCACTGTACCTATTTTGGAGACACCTGCACATAGGATTCAGGATGCAGCATGCGTTTACACTGGGGAAAAGCTCTGTTCTTTTCTTTCTCTGTCATTTTTTCTTACCTAGTAATTCCTATAATTTTATTTGCTACTTCAACTGCTACTGAGCAGTGAGCTGATGTTTTCCTAGTTCTTACATCAGTTACAGGTTCCACACTTTTCCTGTCTGTCACTTTTGCTCTGATGGTGGTCATCTCAGAAAATCCTGATTTTATATACTTGGAGTTTTTCCCCTCATTTGTGAAGAACCACTCACCCATGGCTATTTTTGAATCTGCCACGTTAGTTTCATTTGATGTTCTCTATTTCTTGTGTTGGAGAAATCTGAATAATGAGTAGATCTCAAAAAATATGTTCAATGTATTAAATTATCCTTTTATTATCTTGTTTAATAAACAAGTCAAGGTAATGCATTCCATTCATTTGATCTGATGGTCAAACTGTGAGTAATTTTTTAGAAATATTTTAGGATTTAGGACTTTTTTAAAAGTCAGTTTAATAACACTTTTATGCAACTCATAAAAGTGCCAGGAAATAATATTAGAAGGAGTCATATGCATGTTTCTTAAAAGATTCCCTCAAAGAAGTATAGGACAGAGTACATGGTGATGTGTTATCCTAAACTAACAGCTTTGAGGCAAGAAAATTTCCTTGTAAACTTTAAAGGACACTATGGGACACTGTGAGAGACACTACTGAGAAAGAGCATTCTCACAAACACAACTGAGCCTGGCACAGAGTCACTCTAAACATCTGTTTGGATAAGCATTCACATTTCTAGCTTGCAAAATCAATAGAAATATTTTATTCATTATTTTGCCTTCATTTTAGTTTTGTGAATCTGGAATTTTAGAAGATAGTCAGGGAAGCTTCTCTTTTGCATGCTTCTAATACAACCTAAAAGTCCACTATATTTTGTAAAATGAATCTCAATCCTTGATACCGTATTTTCATTTTTAATTTCTTATGTATACTTCCATAATTAATTGTAACGTATTGTATTCATTAGCTATAGTCATTTCCCACAAAAGAAAATAACTGAACTGGCAAACTCTATTGCATTGTAGGATGGAGTTTGCAATACATATTTCCAAAAACTCACATATAATGCACAATCTCTTTCCTCCTGACATGGAGTAGCAAGGAGACCTACTGGACTGGCGCATGCTTACTATACTACCTCTGAGGGGAGCCATTATCCAACAGTTGTGATCAATGCCAAGAAAACCATATCCCTGCAATCCTTGCAGAGGCCTGATTCATGTGATTACATAGGCCTGATCCTTCTCCTCTTTAACTGATGTGAACCAAAAATAGGCTGCAGCCACATAGCCTTCATGGCATGTTACGATAGAACAGACATAGAATATGACTAAAACCTTAGCAGCCCAATCTGTTGTTTTCAGTATGGTACAAAAAGGAGAAAAAGTCAAATGAAACTGCATAGAAAAAAAAAAATTTCAGTTTTTCTTCATTTCACTATCTGGTTGTGCGTGATTTGGTAAAGCTCATTCAGGATAGAAGACATTCGTAGCTACTCCAAAGTTTGAGCAACTATAACTAAACCATTATAGAACATTAGTCTTGACTTCAACACTTGTTTCTATGGTACTCTACACATTTATCTGAAGTTGAAGATGTATTCTGAAGTTTGAAATTGCATTTTCAATTGAAACCCTGAGTGACAAGCATAATTTTTTAGCCCACAATTTCATTTGGAAAGGTGGAGGAGAGGTGTAGAAGAAGGTAGAGGAAGAGAGATGAAACAATGCAGCTAACAGATGGGGAGATGGTATATAATCATTATTGCTGTGTTATGACTGATGTTCACAAAGAAAATATCCCATGTCTTTGTGTGCTTTGCATTACTTTTTAGGCTAGTGGAGATTGCTTTGCAAATGTTTTTAAGTACTGAATTGTCATGATATACTCTTAGAAATATAGTTGGTTTACTGAGGAGGCCAGTAACAATAGTACTGAGAAAATTATCTTCTTAATTACAATCCTCTAAGATTTTCTCAAAAACAATCCTCTAAGACTTTCTCAAAAACTCTACAAGGAATGGGCAAATGATATAGTTAAAGGCCGCATTGTATGTGAGAGATTAGTGAAAGCTTTTCCTTCACGTTGAAGTATTTTACCTTTACTATTGAGACTGTTTCATGGGATATTTACTTTAAATACAGACTAAATGTGTTTTATTGGTTGCAGTGAAGCCTAGAGTGATAGACATAAGAAAACTTTCCTTAAAAGTGGAAAAATTCATATGTTTGAAATACGCCAGTGTTTTTCATTATATTTTCTTCTCAACCTCTGTATTTGTTAATATATTTTATTTTATACTTCCTAGAAGGCAAATGACTGAAAAGTCAACTTTGAATAAACTTTAGGGTACATGCTTTTCAAATTACTCTCAAAGAAGTCACAGTAAATTGTTTCATCTTCACTGTGTGGATCCTGCTGACTCTTAGCCAGGCTCAACAGCAGTGTGACAATGCCAAGAGTGCTTGCTGAGATCTATAGGATAAGGACAAAAACCTTAACAGAGTAGTCGATGAGGTTAGTAATTATTTTCTTTTTTTTCTCAGTGATTTTTTTTTCCTAATAGGGGATTAGGAAATTAGGAGTCAAGAGATCAAAGGTAATGATGTCATTTCATGTCCCCAGTCTCCTTATTTCGGACGTACACAGCAGACCTGGAGCAGACTAGGGGTTGTGTCTCTTTCCTTCTATTTAGAGGCTCTTAACAATGTTGCAAATTGTGGGGTTTTGCAAGGAACGGAGGCACTTATGTTTTGGAATTTGGGCTCAGACCACTACTAGATCATTTCACACAGACTTCCAAAAAACTAGAAACCCCAAAACCCAATCATATGATAACTTCTGGCTGAACTCCTGCCCAACTTGAACTAATGTCAAATATTGCTTTAGTTAAACTAAACCTCTCTTGGTCTTGGCTTTCAAATAAAACAGTTGTTATTTTTGTTTTGGTTTTTTCCCTATTAAATGAACAAATCTGCTTGGGATGTCCTTAAACGTCCGTGCACTGATTCACTCCAAAGTAATAGTAGATGACTAAGACAAATGATCTGAGTTACTGATTTCATGGCTGGAGAGAGTGAGTAAGAAGTGCACTCTGTCCCTTGGCTGTCACACACTGCTTTACCATATCTCCATTAACACCCCAGCGAATGTTTTGATTACTGCTCTGGATTCTCTACTTAATAAACTGTATGAAACTCTCACTGGAAAAACAAATTAGTAGTTTGACTTATCTGTTTTTATCTTGGCACAATGATGCATTTTTCCTAATCAGCTGGTCTGAAGTGAAATGAGCGGACAAGTTTCATTTGAAGTGCACTGAAGTACCTCCTGCCTACAACTATACAGCTCTTTGCTGACAGCTCGTGCACTCAAAATTTGGGCAAGGTTTGCATGGCCCAGTACCAAAATAACATATTACAGTAGTTTTTTTGAGTGCTTGAAAGGCATGGGGATGACCTAAGACTAGAATTTTGTCCAAACCTAAAGATCTGTTCCAGCATATTCCAGTCAATCCTTACCTTGGGATTTAGGACAAAAGGCAGGGATTCAAAGTTTGCTTTTATTTATGAACATTGTGTGGTAGACCTGCAGAGTTTAGAGCAGAGTAACTTTCAAGTCTATAGGGATAAAACATGCCATGTGCTTCTGGAAGAATCCTGATGTTTTTCTCAGATAACTGTTTCTATACTCACAAAACTATAAGTTTCTTCAAAGCCATCTTGCCATGAGACATAACGGGGGGGAAGCTAAATACAAAAAGACCTGAAATTGTAACTTGTAGTAAAATGGATATGGGTCAGCATTAAACTCAAACTATAACATACCAGCATTTACCAAGTCTGGAGAGGAAGACACTGCACTTCAGATTGCAAAGAATTTTTGGAACAAGGATGAAGATTTTACTGTAATTCCAAGTCACATGCTGGTAAATTGCCTAACAAAGGTCTTTTTATTCCCCTTCTGGTTTGTTTTCTTCATGGCATGAAAATTGAGGTTGAGATGCTTTCTTACTTCTTAAATGTTGAGATAGAATAACAGGATGATTTGGCATCCAATTCAGACAGACAGGTGGTATGGATTTATTTGGTTCCTATTGAAGAGTGCTTCCAGCAGCTGCTGAAACGGAAAGAAAACACATGAATCTTGAGATGGAGGAACAGCTTAAGCCCAGATTTGTAAACATAAAATTTTTATGTCTTTTCCTTGCTAACTCAAAGATTATTCTTGCCAAGTTTTCAAAAGTGTTATACATATGCATGAAACATATGTATCTGCTGATTCAGGTCATAAATTGCGAACACCCAAACCATGAAACAAAAGGAGGCAGTAACTTTTTACAGTGTTGTCTAACAAGGCACTATTCCATTTTTAAGAGAGAAAATGGATAGGGTCAAAAATCTATAACCAGTCAAACAAGCTGAGCAAGCCAAATAATTTTCTATCAAATTGAGCTTCACCTACTGGCACATTTATTACCTTAGGACAGGTAAACAAAGACATCTCTATTAAACTAACTTACTAAAAGTGTTACAATTTCATAGGTATTGTTTCCTCCTCCCTCTCATTCATTTTGTTCCTTTATCTTCATTCTCTTCTACTTAGTCATTAAAAATGAAGAGCAGGAAAAAAAAAAAAAATCTAAGGAAAAAAGGTAAGAAGAAGAAAATCCAGTAATTGTAGTATCAAAACCTGAAAAGTAGTTGATTAAAAAGTGTAGAATAAACATTAAGTTTTCTGAATTTTTCTTGAAACATACTTGCCATTTTTCATCCAGTCCTGCTGCCAACTTTCTGACTGTGTAGTACAAACAGCTTTTCAGCTACTCCTACAATGGTGCATTCAGAAAAAGATGCATGTGCTAATGGCACCTGCACAGCCACCCATTTATGGCAGTCAAGGAGCAAGTGAACATGCCAATCAGATAATATATGTAGGTTGGATAACTATATATCTAACTATCTGCCTGTGTGTGGTACTATAGCTGAAGTCAAGGAAGTGGGGTGACATGGAGGCTGATATGTTCTCCAGGGTACATCTATTTTCTCCATATTAGGAAATTGGTTTTGCAATAGTAATGTGTAATTGACATTGCCAGTATAGTAGAAAATAAATTTCTAACTTTCTTAGCTTTAGTTTCAGATTCAAAAAAAGAAAAAATATTCTGAAGCAGTAGGCTTCTCAACATCATATCTATTAATTCTTTTTCCTGTAATATAAATATATGCAAATATTTTAATATATAGTTATCTGCTTACACTAAAGGGATAATATGTGTGTGTATATATGTTTCTATACCTCTATATGTGTGTATGGTGAGCATATTTCTTCAATGCAAGTAGATGACTACAAAAAGAATATTAATCTCTGAAACTGAAAATTTTAAGGCCTAGGGGATATTGACTAGACATTCTATTAGAGCTGTGAAATAATTCTTGCCACCAGTATTTCTAATGAAAACCATCTGCAAATAGCTTTATTTTTGGTTCCAAAAAAGCATTCAAACTGTTTTTAATCCAGCTGAACTTTTCAGGGATTAGCTATTATGTTCTCATTACTCCTTTCACTGACAAATAACTTTCAGGAGCAATTCCATCATCAAACCAGTTCACCAAGCAGAATATTTTGTTTCATAAATGGGAAAAACAAAACCAGTGAAAAAACCCAAACACCAAAACCTCAGAAGAAATCACAAAAACAAAAAATCAAAGGCAGTCTTCAACCTCTCCATAAACTGTGTTTAAAATTCTCTGATTTTATGTAGTGTGCAGTTCTAGGTAATAAGAGTAACTTACACAGGGTAGGATATCCAGAATATTCTGGATATAATATTTTACCACTTTTTTAACACTAGGCTGAAAAAATAACTGGGAGAGTCAAAAACATATTTGTGGCTTTTCTGACTGATTCATTATTGTCTTTTAGGAATTTACCTAATTATTTTAATTTTTTTTAGAGGAAATGTAAACAAAATTAGCAAGTGAGTGTATGATATATATGGAAAAAAGAACAGAAAATCTGTAGGCATTTCCATTCTGACCTTAAGGAAGCTTAGCTTGCTCTTTGACTAAAGGGTTTTCTGGATTCTCCAGAACTGTATTCTTTACAGAAGATGATGTCCTTTTATTGATTCACAGGCAGCAGGGGAAAGGTGGCATTGCAGTAGAATGCATATGAAAGGCAAGAGTATCAACTGATGGCACATTTCTTTGTTTGCCATGCAACTAACCTTCCATGTTCTCAGTTCTGTGTCACTGTTAGAGGAAATATAGAAATATATATCCAGAGGTACAATGCTCCTTCATTCCAGTCTGTGTTGATTTTCAGGCAGGAGGTCTGACCAAATGGTTCTTATAGTCCCTTTTGGATTAAGATCCAGAAATTTTAACTGCTAGACCTAACATATTATTTATAGTCTTACAGTGGGTTTCTAATTAATTCAACATTAAAAAAAAAAAAAAAACCAAACCAAAAACCAAAACCAAAACAGCAAGGCAAACAATAAAAGAAAACCAAATAAAAACACACCCCTGTCCCCAGCCTTAATATTTCTACGTGTGGGGCAAAGTTGTCATCTAATGGAAAATTGGATACTTCACTGAATTCAAAATGAAGTTACAATGATATACTTGAGATGATGCACTTCTACCAGATTGAACATTGAAATCAATGTTTCTGGTATGCATTACTGCAATTCACTGGTAGAGTGTTTCTAATAATTATCCCAGTAAGATCCACGGAGGATTGAGAAACACCCTGTTTTAATTTCCTTTGCAGATCCATAAACCACCTCTGAAGTTATCCAGGATTGTCTATGCCACATTCTGCCTGGTGTGCCTTTGGACAGTATCTGCTCTGCATTTCTCTCCTGTCCTTCCCCCGCCCATCCATCCAGCAAGAGGTTTCTGGCAACAGCCCTGTCTGACTTGACTGTGTCATTTATGCCTTGCCACTCAGCATGCTCTCTCCCTGGATGCAGTCAGGAACTTGGTCCAGAATCCTGGAGATCAGCAGTGGTGTGACACAGTTCAGCCTTCCAGAAATCTGGGAGGAGAGAGCCCTGTAGTGTGCATGCATGTGTGAGAATGTGGGAGCTGAGGTCCTCCCCAGTGCACTATGCTGAGGCAAAACACAAGTCAAAACCAGACACCTACTTCTCGCAAGATTCACACAAAAAATGCTGTGACAGGTGAAGTAAGTGCTTAGCTCTCCTCATTTGTGTGCAAAAAACAAAACCCTTAGCGTCAGTCCCTGCAGACCATTTGCAGGTCCATGGCTGCCTAGAAGCCTTCCACTACATCAGATCAAGGAAATGCTCAACAGTCCTGGGATATTTGTCAACAGAAACCAAACCATGCTTTTCCACAATAGCTGAGCTATGTGCGTCTGAATTGCTTCCCCTGGTTTTGTTAGCCATTTCCTGGCCTGGGAAAGAGACGTGTCTGCGGGTTTCGGGAGAGTTATTTGCCATGGGACTCCCCTACCACATGGCAGCATTGTGGATGGGTGGCACTGGGGGAGAGAGAAGCCACGGGGTATGCAGCATTGGGAACCTTGTAGGGACTGGCTCTACCCCAGCTGTGACTGGTAGCAGCTGGTCCAGGCCCACCTCTGTATTTCACTGTGCTGTGCACAGGCTGGCACATGGTGGCTGTGTAGAATAACTGCTGACAAAATAGCATTGGGTGAAGGTGTGTGATGCCAGCCAGCAGTGCAACAGGGTGGTTGGTGCCCGCTCTTCTGGGTTTTGTATGTGACTGTTTGCTAAGCAGATTAGGTCATCTGACAACCTAGAAGTGGGTATTTCATTGGCAGTGGTGGAGCAGAGTCTTCATGTAAGGGAGAGAATTCAGAGAAAAGCAGGAAGTGAGGAGGAATGTATCATTTTTTCAACACAAAGAGCAGGCCTGCCTGCTGGTCTAGAGTTTTCCACTCTTTTTATAGATTACTGGAAGCTCCAGTTCCTTCAGGGCTCTACCAGTTGCAGGACTAGTGTGGAAGCTCATGCCCTCGCAGGAAGGATACAGGTTGTGCTCATCGTAGATGAGGTGTACACGTGCCAAGGCATTTTTGAATATTTTTGAGAGTGTGGAAAATTATTGCACACAGTGGTTCAGGGTCTGTCTCCTGTGTTATTGGATATACACTGGCAGACCAGGAAAATTCCTGGGGATCATCCACACTAGTGAGCATACAGAAAAAGAGGTTTCCTCCCTGGGATTTCATCTAGGGCACGGTACTGTGTGCAGAAAGAACCGGACACTATGTGCATTGTCAGAGAATTTGGCCTCAGGGGAGCTAACAGGGATGCTGTGACAGGATACTGCAGACACAATGACTTATATTTCCAATCAGGATTAATAATTGTTCAGGCCATCAAACATAAATAGGTGGTGTTTAGACAAATGAATTTTATATCAAGCTTTTGGTCATATGTATTCATGCGCTGCCACATCAATTGAAAGCAGGATGAGAGCCATCAAAGCAGCAATAGGTTATGGGCAATCTGACCTGATGAGTCCTGGGAAAAGTGTAGGTTTCAGTGCTGAGTACACAAATCAGCCATGCTAAGCCTGCATGGGAAAAGAACAGCCAGAATATATTGCTCATCAGTATGGCATGAGACGAGTCAGTCCAAAGTTTTTGCACGAACACAGGGGGCACATGCGTACTCTTCTGGGTTTTGTGGTTGATCTGTTTACTGATGTTCTTATGGTTGTGTTAGCAACACCATGCCTCAAAGTGTCTGAATCTGTTGCTGTCACTGAAACAATGATAACCAGATACAGAACTCTGGTTTTTTGGAGGAGAAGGATGCTGTAGGGACAGAAATCACAGATCTACAATCCATCGAATAAGGCAGAGGAGAATTCACTGGTCCTGACAGCTCTCCTCCCTGGCAAGCTGACTGCTTGGTCCAGAGGTCTGATGCTTATTTTCCTTTTCCTGTTTCTGAGTCATACAGATTCTTTCCCACCACGATTAGGTGGGAAGCACACTGCCTGGGCTGATATGACACTTGTATAGGTGGCACCTCTTCATGTTGTTCATACTCACATTGGCTCTGGAAGAACATTTGGCAAAAGCCATCAGTTATGTGCTTTAATAGAGAGAATTTGCTGTGAAGTGCAGTTATGAGATAAGCTAAAATATATACAGTAAATGAAAGAAGTCTCTATTACAGCAGCATAACTCACAGCTACAAAGCTACCTATGCTTATGAAGTCATTGAAGTGATTTTCACATTGAATGTGAAAATTTGGCTCAGACATGTATCTCATTTCCAACTTTTAGAATTCCATGGAATTAAACTCCAAAACATTTCAGTACTTCTGTTAATGAACAAAATTTAGAATTTTTGTTAGCCACAGTTCTAATTACAGATTACAGATTACGCTGATGAGATTTTTCAAACTCCTGATTTTTAGAGTAAAAAAACTGTGAGCAGCATGAAAAGTGTATTTCCCCCTCTATTTGCTATCTCATTCAGTAAAAAAGCTTGCCAGAGCTCAGACAGGCTGCCAAGATTGCAAAGGCTAAGCAATTCACAAATGTGGGCACACCACCTGTGCCTCTGCAGTCCAGGCAGGGCATTGGCATCCCATTTGGAGGGAAAACAAGAGGAAACCATTTCTGAGTCACTGAGACAGGTGGAGGAACAAAGCAGTGGCTTTGGCTTAATAATGGAATTGACTAGAGGAAAATTTTTATTGCCAAAGGACACACTCTATTTGTGATCAACTCCACTGTTCTTGGCTAAAAAAATGAATATTTCTCTTTGATGTTCCATTGACTTATCAGCACATGAGTGAAGCCTTCTTCTGGTGTTGGCTTAGTTAAGAGAGCCATCTTTCTAGGCCTGATACAAATGCTGCTGCAGTCAACCAGATAGGAAAAAGATTAGTCACCAAAGAGCCATCATACCAAAATATGGAGCGTTTGTTACAGCCTTGAGTTATGACTCAGACTGATGGCTAAGAAAAGGAGCCCTACATTTTCCTCTGCTTTTTAATTATTAATTCTTATGAGAAACCTTAAAAATAGCCCTGTTTCAGCTTCTTGAATTAGAAAGATTTTGCTTCCTTCAGGACAGAATTTTTTACAAAACCAAAATATTTGAAATATTAGCAAATTTAGATACAAAATTATTAAAGAAAGATCAGCACGGTAATAAGATATTACAAAATTATTGGAATAAGTGCTCCATCTGCACTCGGCTCAGATTTTTTGGATTTTCAATTTGTGGAAATCATTGAGATTTTTGACTTTCATCCTTACCCGAGAGGAAAAAATGCAAGCAACTCAGAACTATGTGCAGTAGGAGAAGGGAGTTTCCTATCCTGCTTCAGTCCCATTTGGTTGCTCTCCGTTGTGAAGTTATTTGCAATGGGTGACTTATTCCTGTAATTTATAAAGGCCTTCTAATAGAAGAGATGAGATGAGATGAGGCAATGGAAGTTGGTAAGTACTTCCTGAGTATGAAGACCAAAGCAGCTCATAACTTGTGTTCCCCCTCTTCCATTCTGCTCTATTCACTCTGCAAACTGGCATTATTCCTTGTATTTTTACTGGGCAGAGACAAGCTAAGCACGTCCTAATGCATAAGTCTCAGCCACACTCAGAGACCTTAATGAAGGTTAAACTTCCTGCAGACTAGGTTTCAAAACATAAGTATATTTTTGAATGCAATTAAAATCTTAATAGGTTTCCCAAAGTCAATCCAGAATAAAGAACATTCCTCTTTGGCAAGTTGCAAATAATGGAGAAAATTCTAACCACAATGTCTCTGAAGCTATCCCTAGAGTCGAACTGGAATTTTTATTGCTACATTGCCTTTTTAGTCATGCCACTTTTTAGCACTGTTAGTTTTAGAAGTGAAGGATAAATCTATGAGCAAAAGTTTCTGATGCCTTTAGAAGCAGCTTATTCAGCCGGTGTTGTTTATGAACTACAGGTTATTCCATTTCTTTCAGACTTCTGCATTGCTAAGATTTCCAGGAAGTTGTCAGCACTATGGCATATATTGACGAGTGATGTTATGCACTGCACTAAGGATGGCTATCATTCCAGGCTGGTGGAACTTATCCACATTCATGTGTGGTGGGTTAACCTTGGCTTGACACCAGTTGCCTACCGAGCCATTCTATCACTTGCCTCCTCAACAGGACAGGGAGGGGGAGAAAATAAATGGAAAAAACCTCATGGATCAAGAAAAAGGCAGTTTAATAAAGCAAAAGCAAAAGTTGCCCATGCACAAGCAAAGATAAAAACCAAAATATTTTATTCTCTACTTTCCATCAGCAAGCAATATCCAGTCACTTCCCAGGAAGTAATGGTTACAATGGAAGACAAATACCATAGATAATGAATGGCCACTCTTCCTCCTCTTTTTTATATCTGAGCAGATGTCAGATAGTATGGAGCATCCTTTTGGTCAGTTTGGGTCGGTTGTCGTGGTTATCCTCTCCCAGCCTACTGATGTGGGTGCAGAATGTTGGAGAGAGAGTGCTGATGCTGTGCCAGTTGCAGGTGTCCTTGCAACCAGCTCAGTACCTTACTATTTCCATGCCATATAACTGCTGAAACCAGTTATAACCCCTTCTGTAGCAGCATTTCAACTGCTACACCTTAAATTTGGACTTTTCTGCATTATTGAGTACACAAAACTGTGCTTAGGCATTTGCAAGCCTTTCCAGACTCAGAAAGTTGTAGTGTGATAAGTCTCCTTAAAGTCTATGCGTTTATGAGCTGAAAATTATTTAAAATGTAGCTATCTCTTTTTGAGCATAGATATAGAAATATTAGGAAAGAAATATTCTTTGGTTGGTTAGCACCATTAAATCAGCAAGCACCCTCATTTCTGGCTAGGAATAGAAGTAACAACTACAACCCTCTCTTTCCTGGTCCTCATAAATCTGAATCCTGCAAGCAAACAGGTTATAAATCAAAGGGACATAAATTTCGTGAGTTCTCTACACAGAATGTTTTGCTTCCATATGAGAGTCAGTAATAGCCATCAAAACACAAATAACTTGATTTCACCCTTATGCTAAGCAATGCCCTTTCAGGTTATCAGACTCTGAACATGGTATTTGAGATCTACCAGAGTAAAGGAAGTCAAAGGGAAAAAAACAGTGAGCTCTGCTTTAGGACCTGCTGATCAGTAAAAACATTTTTAATTATACTTAGAAGAGATTGGTTCCATGTGCAAGCTCACATGTATGTAATTCCTAGATGTTTATATGGACATTTACTCCCCAATAGATACCAAGAGTCAAAGTACTTGTAAGAAAGTCTTAGATGACTAAACTCCAAAATTATATATGCTTGCTATTATCCCCTGAGTTCAGACGGTAAAATATTAAAAGGCAAAACCAGTCTAGTCTCTCTCTGACCAAGACTATCAGTTTGGTGTGGTCTACAGGATTTTTGCCTGTGTGTATGCACATTTTAAATACCGTGTCTTCATGTGTACATGTATATTTGCATATGGGACATATGTGCACATGCCGATGTGTGTGTATAAAATATGTATGTGTTATATATATTTGAAGTATCTATTTTGCATACAGTTTGTGGTTAGGTTGTTTTGTTTGTTTGTTTAAACCCCTTATCAAGTTTTGACATTCTAGATTTTTGTTTTCAGTAGTTCAAGGATGAGGACTAAAAGATGCATGCAGAGTACAAAATGCATTTCTGGGAAAAAAGAAAAGAAGAAAAACAACATTACAAAAGCAAACTGCTCCCATGACTTGTCCCTCTGTCTCCCACGAAGAGTTCCTGGCAAACACAATGCACACATTCGTTGTAGGGCTATGTCAGGCATATCACAGTCTTCTCGAATTTTCCCTCTCGACCTGTGCATACACACAGCCATGGACACAGGCAGAGTGTCAGTGGATACTGTGATTACAGTTATGACAGGAGCTGACTTGGATGCATGCCATGTCAGAAGTTTGATGTGGCTTGGAGAGCTGTGTTTCAGTATGCAGAGTGTGTTGTTGAAGGGCTTTCAGATGTGAAGAGGTGACTGCTTTGTGACTGGCTCAGCAGAGCAGTTAGGGAAGAGGGAGTCACAACTCTTCCCTCCCTTTCCCTCTTTGCAGATACAGAAGGAAGTTATTCCACATACCCTGCCATATAAATAACTGCAGATGAGGACAGTACGAAAAAGCAAGCTAGAAACCAAGGCATTCACTTCGGTTTTTTAAAGTATGGTTATATACCTTGCATTCTAATTTGTTTCCTCAATCAGATTTCTATTAGACATTTATGTCTAATTTATTTTTGTTCTGAAATTATTAATCTAAACCTTTAAAATTTTCATTAATTTCCTTTGACCTTACAACCATCCATTATATTGATTTTGTTGTATTCTTTCTTTGAGGCTTGCTTATTAACAAATTGTCCCCAGGCAGATTTCATTTGGAACACACCCCACCTTTCTCACGAAGCATGAACATGTGTAAGACTTTTTTTGTATCCCTGACCTCCATGAAGCAAAGCCATGGCCACTTTGCAGAAGCAGTCACCATGTTGCCTAGTGGATTGTTGCTAATAAGGGGATACATTTGGTGTCCTGGCAGTAAGTTAAAGTATGGTTTGGCAAATATATTTAGGCTTTGATGCTCTGAGTTGTCCTTTCCAAATAGAGTTTCTGGGTGGTATTTTGAAGCTACGCAGGCTGCTGCTGTTTTCCTGGATATGATAACACTGCAACATGCCTGTTGTGTTAGAGGCCATGCTGTATGAATACTGCACATTTAATGATCCCTTCTTATGACCTTTTTTTTCCCAGAAGTGGAAATGACAACAAATGAGCTCACACTGCAAGGCCTTGTGTACCTCAAGGTACCTCGGAGCACAGCCAGGGCCTAGAGAGGAGCAAACAGAGCCCACAATGGGAGCTGCCAGAGGGGAATATCTCACCCTCAGCCTCTTTCACAGATGAGCCTTGGCCTTCCAGCTGGTTGGCTGGTGAGAGCCTGAAAATGCCACTTCCACCCTTTTGGCTCAGGGCTTAGGTGTGAAACTTCATAACTGCCTTCTTGCTACAAGAACTTTCCTGCACTTGTGGCAGGGGCCATGGAGGGGACGCTGGGTCCCTCAGCCCAGTGCCCCCCAGCACATGCCACCCACAGTCCTATGGCTGATCACTGCTGCCCAAGGGTTTTGGTCCAGCTCAGCACATCATGCGCACCCACCTGCTGGAAGAGGGTGGAGGGGGAATTCCAGGAGCCCCAGAGCTGTCCCTTCCCCTGGGGCACCCCCACAGCAGTGAAGCAGGGTCTTCCCCAGAGCTCCTGCTACCTCTGGGCCTCCTGGACATTGGGCCTCCGTGTCAATACCCCTCGCAGGCATGACATGGCCCTTCATGTGGTCAGTGAGGATCTGGGAACCCAAAATGCAAATGGGAAGACTGATTCCACATTGACATGTGCTGAAATGGAGAGATAGTGTAAATGACACCTTCTTGGTGGTGCCTCACTCAGACTCACTGTGCTTGCCCTTGCAGCTTTGGGAAACCCTTCTCCTCACCTTCCCAAAAAAACTCCCACTTGCAGTACATAAAACTTTCTCACCTAGTCCTCAGGTACTGAAACAATTTGGCCTCTTTTCTTTTATGCTTGATTCAATTTTGTATTCCATCTTCCAGACAGAGGTGAGACAACATCACTCTCCAAAGTAGGTCCTCACATATTTTGGTCTCTCTAATGTCTGCCACCAAAGGATTACACATGGTCTTCGATGAGGTGAGGCAGTGCTGTCTCATGTAGAGGAGGCTTAGGTTGCAATAAGGTATGCAGGCTTCATACAGGGTCTCAAACTTCAGCAGTTAAGAATAACAGAATTTTTTCTTCAGAAATGGACATTCAAAGGAAACTTTGCTTTGCATGGCAGCTGCAGCCATAAGCCTCAAAGGCAGAGAGAGGAGAGATAAGGTATTATATAAAAATCCCAGGCCTGAAGATAATGGCATTTCCAAATGTTAAAAAAAAAAAAAAAAATCTATCTTCTTCAACCCAAATCTTCAGGTTTAGTTTTAAAAGCACTCCATCAGAGAAATTCAGCATTTTACTGCAAGACAAGATTTTGCATAAAAATCATAAAAATCTATGATGAAAAAAGTTTGTTTAGAAATATGGATGTAAAGAAACCTCCATCCTCTAGTCAGTTCAAATATTCAAAACAGTCAGTTCAAGGATGAAATAGTGCAGGACATTTTTATGGTTTCAGCCTATGAATTGTGAGATGCATCTTCACTTTAGTAGCATATTAATGATCTATATTTTCAAAGCCTAGATGCTCTCTCTCATTCTGGACAAAGTTTGAGCTCACATCTTGGGCAATGGTGTCTTGTGAGTTTAATTTTCATATGATATTCTTCAGTGTACATACATTTCTATCTGGAGAAGTGGGCAAAACAATAAATTTTAATGCAAAATTTAGCACAGTTCCAGTAAGATTTGTATAAAATACCTGATTATGCCAAGATCCAGAAACTTATATCTTCAAGAAACTCTGGGGAAGTAGTTTTCCCCATTTCTGCTGCTGGTGCTCATGAGCAGATCTACGAAGTTCATACCTTACTGTGCCAAAATACTGCTGGCAAACATTATTTTACATGAAACAGACAATCTGTAATTAAAGACTTGTAGATGGCTGAACTCAGTGAGTTATGAATGTTCTGGGACATATAAAGAATCCCTGCAACAAGAATTCATTCCATAATTTGAGTCAACAAAGCAAATGAGTTCTAAGCACAATTTAATGAAGTCTGCAAGACAACATAGTTATACTTCTCTCTCATTTAAATGGTCTTACGAGAACACTGCACTTACACAATGTCTTTTAAGAGGTGGGGAAAGGAGCAAGAAAGGAACATTCTTCATGTTTTAGTCAAAACATAACAGTTAATGTTCCTAAAAGCACCTCTCAGACTAAAGGACAAGTGTGAAACTTGTAGAAAATACCGTAAATTCTTCTGGAGACAAGATCTGAATGTTTCTGCTTTCCCCCCCTCTGAATAATACCATCCCTCATTTCTACAGATCCTGAGAGACCATTTCATTCCTACTCTTTAGTACTGCAAGTGCTGGTGCAACTTATATTAGTAGGTCTATGCTAAAGTTGACCAGCTGCTAACTTTTTGATTGTGATTTTGTCTTGTGAACCATAGAGGCTCTACAGCAACAGATGAAAGTCACAGGGAATTTTTACACTGTTTGGTTGAGAAGAAGAGTCAAGCATCTGTGGGTTCTGTGCCATGATAATACAGCTAGGTTGCTTTGGGTTCTTCACATTGTGAGGATCTATCAGTGCTGGTCCAGGATACACATTCTGTCCAGTTCTTTGTATATTTAGCACAGGTGCAAGTCTCCCATCCTGATTCTAGTTTCTGAGCAGCCTTCCATTAGCTCAAAATCTGATGATTTATATATTTTCGTGATTATACATATTTATAGTGTAGGTATAAATGTATGTATAATGCCTTTGCCACCCCCTAGGAAGGCAACATGACTCCAGTTCATGTGTGAGAAAACTTAAAACAGTTTGGGAAACATTGAATACTTGGGTTTGATTTAAAAAAAAATATTTTGACATTTCTGAACCGATTTTTTTCCTAAACATATTGGTCTCTGAAAATGCCAATTTGGGATGAAAATAGTTTGGAAAATATCAGCCTTTTTCCCTAGGAAGGAAATTTCATCTGTCAACTCACTGTATCATCCAAAACAAGTCAAGGGCAGAAATAAGCAGAAAACACATGTCCTAAATAGGTACCTTTCTGTCTATTGCTGAGCCCAAGGAGTTTAGCTCAAATGGGAACCATTTGGCATGAGATTCTTGCCTTTTTTTTTAATGGCCTAATTTTGCAGCAGTAGCCATGACTATCATAACAATGAAAACAAAGAAAAACATGGAATTGGACTCAGACTTAGCACATTCTGTCTGCCCGTTAGAGGAAAGTCCAACCAAAACCTTCACTCCCAAACACATGCTAAATTTTCAGGAGGTTTGCCTAGGGATTCAAAGCTTCTAGCTCAATTTCCTCTCTGCTACCAGTAATTGTATCAGATCTGTTTATGAAAAACAACCTTCAGGCTTCCATATTTTTCTAGCAGGTTTATATTCTGCACCACCTTGGAGTTATTCAGTTACAAAGGAAGAGAAAGAAAGTGTCTTTAAGCCAAATTCTTTGTCCTCATAATTTTGGCAGCAGCAGGGGCTTCTGAATTAGCTTTTGTAGTTAATCCCAACAGGTCATGCTGCTCTGGTTTCTGACTTCCTTTCACTTTGTGTGATCACTGACAGTTGTTCAGTCAGGAGGAAACCTTCTTTGTCCTTTCAACCTACTGGAAGCAGGCTCTGCTGAGTGCTTCCCTCCTATTCCTAATTCCAGGGCCTATGCAGTGCCCTGCATTGGTTTTCCTGTCAGCAGCTCTCATCAGTAGTTGCAGCAGAGGACTTCTTCCTCAGACATATATAGATATTTACAGTTCTTGTTTATTAATTTACCAAATAGCAGCTAGAGGGATAAAAGTGTATGACTCACCATCCTGCCTGATCTTTCCTTAAGGAAACACTTTTTCTGCCTATCAGTTGAAAAGAAAGACTGTGAAAGAATACACAAAACAGGGTAGGCATGATACAACCATTTATGGATCTCTGAGAGTAAGTATGTTAAAATTAGATTGCCTGCTTAATAAAGGCTCAGGCTTTGCTCTTGGACACACACCTTTGAAATTTCCCACTATTGCAACTGAATATTAAAGGCAACAGACCTTTTCCTTGGGAAGGTGTCTGCCCTCTCTCCTTCCCTCCACTCCTCCAAGGTCTTTTGCAAGATAGTTTTGCAGTTGCCTCTACAGCTGTTGGATTAATCTTTTCAATTCCACATATTGGGCCTCTTTGCCTTCTTCTCCCACTCAAAATAACAAGTATTTTTGAATAAGTCTTTCTTGTTTTGCAGTAGGGTCAGCATTTGAATGGAGAAATACATTAGTCAGAAGATTATTGCTAACAATCCTGATTTCCTTTAAAAAAAAAAAAAAAGAAAAAAAAAGAGGCTCTTGCTTGGCAGTAACATCTGTGAGAAATGGGATCCTCGCAAACATTGGGGAAAAATCTCTACTGCCAGCTCCACACATCACATTACTTTTCCCTCTGCAGTGTGTTGCCTTTAAAACTAATAACTAAATGCGAAGATGTAGAAACCAAAAGATTAAACCACAAACCTTACTCATGTACTCACCATGCTGGAAGTGAGGGCCACAGCACTGCCAAAGTACCGGAAAGCTGGAGGCACGTATGCCTTACTGAGGTCCCCAGCACAGAACCCTCCTGCTGGCCAGGCATCACAGATGTATGTAATAGCCTGGCACTGCTAGACTATTCCTATCTGCAGAAAGCTGAATGAAGAGGGTTTATTACACGTGGGGTGAGTGATGCTTTAGATGATACATCTCAGTCAGATTTGAGACTGTTCATAAATTCAGAGTAAGATGCAAGATGGTATACAACATAGAGCTGAATGTACTGAGTCCTTTAAAGAAAGTTTCTGGACACACTGCTTGATATTAGTTTCTTGCACTCTGGGCATGAAGTATTTATTTTTTGAAGCTTGAAACTAGTGAACTGTGCATGAGGGACAGAAGTGATGGACACAACAGCAGCATATCCTTTTCCCTCTCAGTTCTCTTCCTTCCAGTATAAAAAGCATACAAAAAACCTTAAAAGGATCTGCAAGTGCTTCAGGTGCCAGGAATGAAAAGATTTTTCATTTAGTTAATTTTCTATGCAGAATTTTAAGAAAAAAGTGGAAACAATCTTTTTGGAGGAAAGGCGAGCTCTTTTCATCTCCTCTGAGAACTAAAGAAAAATTGAGTTTGAACTTCTAGCTCGGAAATATCTCTTCTGTGAGAGATCTGATAAAAATTTAAGGGACAAATTTGAGCTGTGATGGATGACTTGTGGTTGTGACTTTTCAGCAGAGAGGAGGAAAGGGCATTTATCATTTCAGACTCACGGAAAAATCTCATAAAATAAGGAATAGAGTGGTAAACATGAACATTAAATGACTCAGGTTATTTAAAATGCAATGCAAAGCCTAAAAATGTGACCAGTGACAACCAGGAAGAAAAACTATAAATATAAGTAGTCATAAGAAGTTGGCCTGTTATAAATGGCTCTAGGAATCCGTGGGGGGGAAAGTACATTAAATTTTGAACCCAAGTCCTAAATAAATGCTTGATACACTAACTGGGTTACATATTTCTGTTACTATTTTCATAAATTTCCTTCTCAGAAGAGTCTGTTCTGGACAGGATGTCTGACCTCCTGCATAACTCAGGCCACACAGTTTCACCCAGCCATTTCTGCATTAAGTCCCAAAACCTGCAGTTGAATCAGAGCCTATCTTTCACAAGGGCAGGACCTCTTACACAGAAGACTCCACCTGATGGTTAGAACTGTGGCAAGTTGTGTTTGCAGTTAAGAACTTCTGTCCTGTTTCCAAGCTGAACCTTGCTTCAGTTGACAGCCAGTTGGCCTTTATGTTCCTTGGAATACTATAAGAGCTCTTAAGTCTCAATTAGTTGTTAGGGATAACTGGTTCTCCACATTCCATTAACTGAATGTAAATGCCAGTGAGAATAGGTTATGGTATGAGAAACATCCCCTTTTCACACAGTTGTCCACTGTTTGGCACTCTGCAACATCTGGTTCAACAGACAAAGTAATATGCAGATGAAGGCTTGAGGAATGAAACTGTGGTATAAAGAAATCTTTTCTCTACTTATATGTGACCCTCATGATAATCAGAAACGTTTCTGGAAGAAGGTAATTTCTATATACTTTGTATGAAACATAGGTGATCCTGTTTATTTAGAATCAATTATTGAAATTATTTAGAATCAATGAGGGGATTTTATTTTTTTCACAGACTTTACTTTGCACCTATCTACATACATATAATTAAAAAAACTTTTAAGGATCAGTGAGAGAAGGAAATATATGTCAAGGTCTAAACATCTTGTGTTCAGACTTGTTTAAACATTTAGCGGCTACTCTGCATATTGCATGGATTTGGAGTCAAACTTATTTTATACAAGTGCTAAGTTACCCTTTGACCTGCCAAACTGAGGAATAGACTGATTTAGGATTGCAGTCAGATCAATTTGAATTTTTTTTTTTCGCACAAGCTTCTTTTTTTTTTACCTTTTCAAAGCTGAAAATAAATAATTTCATATGATCTAAGATTTTTTTTAAATGAGAGTCACATCAATCTTGGGAATAAGTGTATTTAAAAAATACAAATCTAGTTTTGGCTACACATCTCGAAGTTTTGCTACTACATCTTTTTGCCTTCAAGAAGCACTATAGTTCTCCTGTCTGTATTGCAATTCTTGCAAAAGAAGTGTGCCTATTTATTTTCTCCAAAATCCTCTTAGAAAGACAGCTCATATCTAACAGTAGTATTTTCATCTTGCTCTGTAAAAATGTCTGGTATTAGTATAAAATAATGTATCATGAGCTTATTAGTGTGCCTGCCTCAGGCACTGCAGCCACTGCAGCCTGGAAAGATGCCTTATGACATGCAGCCATGTTTCCTGACAAGTTTGTGCACAGCCACAAAAGAGTCCAAAAGAAAAGTATAGGAATAAATTCCTGCAGATGGATAGAGGTAAAAGTAAAAACAATATCTTAAGAAGAACAGGCACTCTCAGGTGTGTATGAGGGTTTTTTGGTCATTGATAGTAAGCCTTATGTGGATCCATGAATTAGGTTCTGTGAAATCATTCCCGCTATTTCAAAAACTTTGAAGTTTCTTCTCATCACGCAAGAGGATTTCCGCTCTATGGATTTCATTATTGAGAGGTACCTCCTGCAGGAGCTTTTCATTGTTCACCCTTCAGTACCCCCTGCAAGACCTTCCCATCAGCATGTTACCTATTGTCAGCTTTCCCATAGAATGCAATGGGGGATGGGGAGAAAGCCATTTGCTGCCAAAGGTAATTTGCCCTAGTTTTGCACCAGTAACACCCTACTGAACTGTGGGCAAATTGTTTATATGGAGTATATAGGATAACAGAATGAAATCAAATTGATATGGTGATAAAACATTTCATATCAGTTTTTTAGTTGTTTAAAGTCTCATGTGTTATCATCTTCCAGGGCTGTTTAAGTTTTCAAATGGCTGGAGACCCTTGACCTGTAAACTCATTGATTTTTCTTCCTTAATGTTTTGATAGAATTGCTACCGAAAAAAAACCTACAGAAAAACCACAATAACCACTTTTGCATGCCGAGTTTATTGATCCTTTATTGATTATGGCCACAAAGAGAGGTGAAGTATTACCGTGTTCATTTATTGTGTTAACTCTGCTTGCCCAACAGTCACTGATTCTAACTGCTACCTATGCCATCTCTCTGATGCTGTGAAATTCTCTGAAACATTCTGTGGAACATTCACAGGAATGCCTATCAAGCAAACATGCCAGGAGTGTATAGACAAATCAAAATGTGTTAAAGATTCAAAGAAACTCCTCTGGCTGAACCAGAAAATATACACAGTAAATACATATGTTAGCTAAACAGCAGTTTAGAAACATCCATGACAATAGTAACAGATTACAAACAGCAGAGCAGTTATACTGGATAATGGAATGAGAGACAGCACTGATCGCATTTTTCCTTAGGCCAAAATTGTCACAAGAAATGATTGATGTTGAAAGCTGGATCTGATGAAATAGGACATTTTGATGAAATTTTGTTTAATTAAGAGTACTTTGAAATGCTTAAATAACAAGTCATAACTTCTGGCTTCAGAGAACACTTTTAATTTTAATGTCACCTGAGGTACCTTAATGAAAAATACACTTACCAGGATATTAGCTGATTTGGAATAATTCCTAACATTTTCCGACCAGGAAGCTTCCAGTTTTTAGAACTGTATGTAGTTCAAAAGCAATTCTTGGATATCCTGCTGGGTTTCACTTCTGCTGGGTTGGACTTGTTCATCTCCATTTAGCAGAAATACATAGAGACTAAAAATAAGCAAGGGGCGTTCTATAATTACCATGTTAATCCAAGGGTTTTATTTTTATCCTGTTTTCACTCTTTTTCTTAGATATCCACATTATCCTACCTTAGAGAAGTGAGCACTTCAATGAAAAGGCCTTTCTCTTTTCAGTAGCTTGGTATATGTTTTGTTATACACATTTGTGCTGGACATTATAGTGACTCATGCATAGGTATCCTTGATAAAAGAAAATCAAATATAACAAAAGAAAGAATTATTTCACTTGCCTCTCCCTATTTAGTTAAAATACTAATTTTTTGTACTGCCGGTCTTCCTAGGGACTCCTGATCTTAGCCATTGGCCCACTATGCTAAATACTAATAAAAATATAGCAAGAAGAAAATTTCTGCCTCAGAATTTAGAGCTAGGACAAGTTCAGAAAAAGCCAAAAAATTGCAATTTATTGCCTAAGAATAATAAGAAAAACTAATCTATTTTTACACAATCGTGTATGTCGATTTTTCAGATTTTTAATTTAAATTATAGTTCTTAAATACTTAGTGATGTAACAGAAAGCTCAGTGTTTTAAAGCCTTATTTCATCAAAAACATTTGGATTATTTCTGGGTATTTGTGCAACTTGTATCTATGTCTCATAGCATCTTTTATATATACCTTATTGCTATGTTTCTGTTGTATTTCTTATCAAAACTAATAAACTCTCTTTATGAGCCATTCATAAAGAACACAGAGAATGAAATAGGCAATGTTAATGGTACATTTTTTATGGGTAATTTACAAATTTTTGTATACTACGTAAATTCCCTGATTCTCCTTTAGCTAAAATGCAAATGCAGCTGGATGCTTCTGCATATAAAGTAATGGCTTGTGGCAAATAGTGCCAGGACATGCCTTTGAGAAAAATTAGTATTTGTAGCATGTCTTCCAATTTGACAAGGCTGGGTCCATGCTGGAATACTTTATTTTCTTTATTTGATGTTTTGACTGGGATCACCTACAGCAGCAAACTATTCTAGTAACATTCAGTATTATTCCATACTTAGAGTCCACCCTATTGGTCGTGCCTGTTCCACATATGCAACATAATTCAAGAGGTCCCAAGGACCTCATGATAATGTAAAAAAGGAGTGGCAATTTATATATCTACTCTAGCTTGAATGCAAATGCTAGTTGTTATTGAAAAGAACTAAGAAATTGTTAAATCCCTGGAAGAAGACCAAGGAAATGGCAGTGACCTTCAGCACAAATACTGTCAGTGCAGAGTAAGGAAAGAGCATAAATAACAAGGTAAATCTTATACACAAACAAAACATGACTGGAAACAACAGTGGGTCTGGGATGGCAAAAGGTGAAAGACGGGCAGGAGGGACCTCTTTTGTTATTTGAGTCCTTCCTTATTCAAAGTAACATGAATGCACTTTCAGAGTAGGGAGAACTTTTGGGAAGGAATGAAAAAAATGGGTAGTCAGTACTTGTTGAAGAAAAGGGTGTCAACACATCTATAACTGGCTGCCAAAAATGCTCTGCTGATAAAGAGCTTTTCACGCACATTTGATATTTCTGCCCTCCAAAGAATATTTACCAGTGACTCTGAATGGGAATGTTCACTTTTCTGAGCTGAAAGAAGTCATAAATATACCTTTATGATTACTCAGGAATTTAGTGAGAACTGTTGCATTCCACAGACATGTGAGATGAAGGTGTAAAATCAATGCTTACTTAATTTTTTTAATTCCATTTAAGTAAGACTTGTAAAGGTAAAGCATTTTGAAGAAGATATAATTTGTTAAATGAGTGATAATTTTAGACAGTTTGCTGAGAAAAAATAAAATTTTTTACAGATCCAGAATATTTCCATCAAAAGCTTAGAAAAAATAATAAAATGCTGACATTTTTGGAATAAGTTCCACCTTATTGAAAGAAATTCCACTCTATATAATTTTTGAAAATTCCCCCAAAAACTGAACAAAACAAACAAAAAAAAGTCAAAGGAAAAAGGCATCTACCCTGCCTTGGTGATGTAGGTACCAAATTAAAGCACTGGATTCCTGTGATTGCCTCATTGGGAATCTATAACATGAGACTTCAGCACGTTCCAGTCCCGGTCGGTGCGTGGGGGTGAAGAACACCCTGTTCACACGAGTGTTGTCCATATATGTCTGGAAATTCCAGCGTGTGCTGACACCAGCCGGCTTCTGCGTGGGTGCAGCTCAGCACTCAGTACAAAACTGGGATGGACACAGCCGCCAAAGCTTGGCCAGGAACCTCCCTCGAGGAATGTCAGGAATGCCCTCAGCATTTATTCAGCAGGAAGCTATTGGCTAAAGCCACACATCAGCAATTGCATAAGTTTCTTAACAAAGCAATTTGGGTCTCTTCAGAACAGAGGTGGGCTTCTTAGTTACATGGGTAGATGATTTGTTTCAATTATATTAAATAGTCTAAATAAGAGATCAGCTTTTGCATATCTATTTCTGTTTGCTTTTTGCGTATAAGCTAGTGTTGTCTTTTGGCCCCACTGTAGCTGATATGTATTTCTGAAATAATTTTGATATATTTGAATCTAGCAATCTTCTTACAATCATCTAGGTGGAATGGCAGATCAGAATGATAAGCAGTCATGGGTTTAAAGACCAAAATTTTACTGGCTTGCTGTTAAAAACAAGCAAGGTAATAAATGATGGAGGTAAATGCAAAGTGACAGACAGTCAATAGTGAGGAAGGACTACAAATTTGCTTTAGATTCCCAGTTATAATCCATTCAGAATGTGAATATGATTTGACAGTGGGAAAAGAAACATAAACCTTTAACTTTGGTGTTTGTTTGGGGCTGTTTTGAATTAATGTCTGTATTGGTAAATGGATAGGTTAAGTTACCAAAAGAAATAAAATTTCAAGGCTGCCCTTAAGCGGCTGCATTAGGAAAGTGGTCAAAGAAATACAAATAAATTTTCAGTGTCTTACGAAAGCACCTCTTGCTTGCTCAGGGCTTGTTACTGTAAATGCTGTGCACTTGAGCACAGCACTAGTCTAATAACTTCAGTAGTATTGATCGTGTGTAAATATGAACTATCTGCAAAATTCTCTGAAGATTTGGCACCTTGCAAGTTCAAGCATTTGCAGCAGCTAGTGTACAGGCTAGGACACAGAGAGAACTATTGGCAAAAACAAGCTTTTTTTTGTCCTTTTCAGAGATGGCATGATCCACGAGAGATTTTGTGAATTAAGACCATACTCAAAGGCAGTGGTTAGTGAGGCACACACACATTGCTCCTTTCTCATCTCATGGGGCATGGACTTCTACCATATTGTTTCTTACCACGATGGGAAGTTTGTATTCAGTCTTCATGGTTTTTGGTGTCTAGTAAGTAGATTCCTAAGCCTGAAAAGACAAGATTCTCCATAAAAAAACAGTACTCCATCATCATCTCTGCATGAATGCATATGTAATTATGAAGTTGACAACTGATATATATGCATAGTATAGCACAGCAGAGCCATACTCACTGAAGTGGGTTCCCACTACAGCTGCCTGTTGAAGAGTAGCATGATTTTGTTTCTTTACTCTGCAATGTCTAAGTTTGTGTCAAATGCAGGTGTTTCCTCCCTTCCTTTTGAATCACACACACAAACACAAGAAAAAAACCAAACACAAAAAAGAGCCCACATTTGCCTAGTGAAGGTTCAAACATAGCAAATCTTGTTATGGTTGAGCAGTAAGGGTTTTATTGGGATAGCAGTTTTCTTCAAATCCCAAAAGAAGGTTTTACCTAGGGAAGAAACTGGCAGTACAGATGTACTCATGGAAATCTTGCACACCTCTACATAAGTCAATTTCCTACATTTATACATAGATGTGTGTTTGTGACTGTGTACATGTGGGTTTTGCTTTTCTGTGTATAGAGTATAGCTGAAAGGAGATATATGACATTTTAGATGCTTTTACTTTGCCACAGAAGCATTACATAGCATTCTCTGCTTATAAAAACTATGACCCAATACCTGACCTAGGGTTAAAACTTCAGTGAATGTTCAGATTCCTAGATATTAGCTTTATTTTACCTGGTCTGGTACGCTGTCAGTTCCTCATAATTTGACTGGAAGCCAGACATTTTCCCCATTAGACAAAGGGTGTCTATGTGTCCAAATACAAATAAAAAAAATCTGTTTGGCTTTTGGTCAGCAGCATCATATTAAAATACAATATACATAAACACATGCATATGTATACATTGACTGTAGAGATTATAGTTCAATTTCTACATGGTCCATATGTTGAGGAAAATTATTCTTACTCCTGGGGTGGAAGTATGCATTTCACACTCATCTTTACCAGGCTGGATTTTTATACACAATTTCTGATTACACTGGGCTTCCTCTAAGAAAATAGGACAGTAGGCCATGAATGGCCTAAGCTTCACTAACCAGACAACTGAAGTAATCAAATACTCCTTTATCATTAAATTCTGTTTAGATTGACAGACCAAAAAGAGGCATTAGGGTGACGATACTTTTTATTTACTGAACTATGAGAATAGAAGCCAGGTTACATCATCTTTGCTGTCTCTCTTTTCGTTGGTTGAAATTCATGTAGTTCATAATTTCTTAATGGAATGGTGAAGAGTTAACACACAGTCTTTTATAGCAGAATAGTCTCACGTGTTTTTAATTTTCTGGTTTAGAAACTCACAGAAATATTACCACTAGCATGTAATTAAAAAGACTGATACGTCTTTGAAATGGAGGGCAGCCTCTGCCATCATCCTTTACCAAATAACAGTACAAATCCCGATTAAACACTTTTCATTAATTTTCTTTTAATAGTCTCCACTTTCAGAGTAGGAGAAAAGAATGCAAGGTAATGATTTGAAAAGATAAAATACCACATGCTATTTTGCAGAAACAGTATCCTAACTCTAATGGAACATGGTAACTCTGCAGGAAACTGTTAAAATCTCTGCCTGC